>JAEQML010075865.1:0-13637 GCA_016904865.1 Pissodes strobi
AGACATGCAATATATGGAAATACGTAAAAAAGCGATACGGAAAAAAAAATTCAAAAACCCAAGATTGGAATACAGGAATGGTGCGAAATACATTTGACACGCTATACAATCCACAACAAGGGGAAAAGAACTGAGTGATCGATGGAATTTTGAAGCTAATGGGCGATCGAAGGACAGTTGGCGAACTGTAGGGAAAATTGGTAAAAAAAACATCGAATAAGAAGGTGGCAAAAATATACAAATTAATGATTCCCGGATTATAGACCGAGTAAACTGAAATGTCCAGTGTGGCCTACCAATTACATTGGAAGCGGTAAAAACTCCCATAAAATAGATCCCAAAAAAGCAGCCGAACCCGAGAATTTCCATAGAGTTCCTTAAACCGCAAGACAGAAAACTTACTCCGCCAACGGATGCAGCGAAAATCATACCATAAGCCCCATGAGCTATTTACTACTGACATTTCTTATAAAAAATTACAGAAGGAAACCTTATGATGCTGAAATATCAGTTACCAAACTTATGCTGGTACCAGAAAGCACTATTTTGTATTCAGGCCCCATTCCAAGATGTATAGTTCTATATTGTGAAATATATGCTTGCTATATTGACTGCCAGAAAGCATTTGATAGAGTTAAGCAGCCTAGAATGGTCGAAGTTCTAGACAAAGTTGGACTGGATAAGAAGTAAATGATTTGAATCCAGTAAAGTTTGGAGAAACGTCAGACGGAGATGCATATTTTCACCCATGATTTTTACTATATATTTAGAGCTCATATTCAGAGAAGTTTAGATGAATTGGACGCTCGTATTCTAGTATAGTAGTAAAAATGCTCATTGCGATAGTTGTTAGTAAACAACCAACACGTGGAAAGTATTAGCAAATATGCACACCTATGAACAGTACCTAATGATTTGTATTAGTAAGGAAGCCAGATGTCGTCACTATTTAAGAGCAGAGACAAGAACATAGGTACCAAAATCAGACTATTTCTGATGTAGAAAATGAAATTACGAACTCTAAGAGGCTATCACCAATAAACTACAGGCCTTGAATATATTGACCAATAATTATGGACGGACCCATATGCGTTCCTATAATTCTTTCTTCAAGGAAAGATATTCGAAGAAATAGAGAGAAGAAGAATTTCTTGGCTGACATTTTTTAAAACGTGGTCCTCTTTAACTACTGTAGGACATTCCGTGCTGCCGTTAAGAAGGTTATGGTAGCCAGATTGATTTACCACATCCGGAACGGAATAATGCTTAGAGAAAAGCTCCTGAAGATGCACAGCAATGCATTTCCCGAAATATTAGGAACCCTATAGTTAATATACATCTTGAATCTTGCTATACTAGCTATGTCAATTATTATCAGATGAATCCGTATTGATTTATGTACTACTTATATACCTGCACGCTAAGTTAATATATATTTTTTAATTATTGCCATGTAGAAAATCCGGCCTATGATTACCCATCCTGTATTTATGCCCGCTAAACAACCCAGGCAAATGCATATCGCCAAAAAGCTTTAATAATAACCTTGTTGAAACAATTCGCGTATGATCTGGTTTTTAAGAATGTCATGTAACATTTACTTTACATTGGCATACTTTTTATGTGATGGGCGTGGTTTCGATTAAATTATCGCACATATAAGTCACAGAAGTAACTTAAACTATTGTCTGCGTTTTAGTGCTGGGCCAAGTACAAGATCGATTCTGAGTGTAGATAAAAAAAAATATGCCTTTTTTTAATCTCTGAAAGTTCTTCTTTGGTAAAGTTTCTAAAGCGTAACTTTTCATTTTATTAAAACGTATGGTCTTCTGAATAAATCCCTGCAAATATGTGATGAACAAATCATAAGTTATTGAAAAGCAACAGAAATATTTCCCTACAGATTGAAGGGTAACTTTTAAGTAAGACAACAAATATTAAAAATTGGTCAAATTCTCACTCTTGCAAATTTAATCAAACCTCGTGATTTAATATACTATAATATACAATAGCTTAAATGCTCTTTAAATGTTCATTCATTTGACTCTAGCCATTTCGGTATTAAAGTTATTGAAGAAAATATATTATGCACTTTAACATGGATCGCACTCTTTAAACATTAAAAAAAATTGCCAATAAATTTCGCAAAATAATAACCCCAGAGGATTCGAATATTTATTTATACAGCGTGCCCTAGAAAAAACTCCCCCTTTTTGCTATTAGTGACAGTTTTACTGGTAATTATTATTGTATATATATCCCCTCCCAAAGATTTTAATAGCCAAACCGTTTTGAAATTCTTATTACAGACCACCAAAATATAATTAACAAAATAATATAAATTGTTTTTATATATGCAGTGATGCAGAAAAGATGTTGCTCCTCTATTATGTTTTTATTAAACTTATTTGTATCATATAGGAACTGCTCTTCAATAAATCAATAGTTACAAGGCCACTAATTTTAAATATATTCATTCGGTGATATCTATATTGTGGAGACTGTGACGTAAAAGAAAGTATAGGGTTTTCCCATCTATTTTACCATAAACCTATAGCGTTTATTTAAATAAATGTTTAAAAACTATAAGTTGGAAAGTTGTAGGGTTTTTCGTAAACCGCCGATTGCTTCATTTATTATCACAATTGAAATAGGCGAAACAAAGCTGTCAAGAAATCGATTAAATTTTACTAAGAAAAATAATTTTTGATGGTCGTTAACAAGAATTGCAAAAGGCTTTTGTTATATACTTGACGAGGGAAAACTTATATGAAAATCCAATAAAAGGAGTCAATATTATTTAAAAAGGGGAGTATTTTTTCCTAGGACACCCTGTATAATTAAATATTTTGGCTACTTATTCGGAAGTAAATTGTTTAAACCTATAACCAGCAGTACCAGCGTAACTTTTTACCCACGAAACGAGATATTTGTATACGAATTGGCTTGACAAACATAGTTTAAAGCTAATATGTTGGCGCAACCTGTCTACTGGCAAGTTTGAGCAATGTTAAAAAATACTTACATATAAAAATATAGTAACATACAGAAGTTTCAGGAAAATCCATTAGTCTCCAGAATCCATTGAAAATACATAATGTCGTTTGAATACAATTCTGGAGACATCAACCATCCAGTAGACAAGTAACCCTATCTAATAGGAAGGCTGTTTATTACGGCTTTAAAAAACATATTAGACATCGGGATTAAGATTTGACATTACGCTTATATCATGATAAAAATTTTGCCTGTATATTAGCACGAGATCAAACAAAACGTTCACGAGAACCACAGCGTGAACACACGCAATAGTGTAAGAAATTGGAAAGACCAGTGAAGCACAGAAGCAGCAAAATTTCAAATGCATAGTTATTTATTTTTTAACTACGACAGTATTTCACAGGATGCTTGTGTATACTCCTTTTTTAATTTTACATTGGAAGGAAAGTACAATGATTTTTATTTCCGATATTATAAGAGAAAGCTGAATGCTCTACTGACAGAAGAATTCGGATTTTTTTACATTTTCCTTATAAAACGAAATTAATTCTAATCATTACATTGCACTTTTATTATTTCTGGAAACATCAACTATCCAGTAGACAAGTAACCCAGCAAGCAGCTCTACCTAATAAGAGGGCTGTTGTTCCTGATATTAAAAGTGATAGATGAAAATACTGCTGACAGAATAAAAAGGAGTTTTTGTGATGAATTGAAATATTTTTTAATTACAAAATCAGATTCTTAAATATCAAATTGCACTAATACGAATTCAGAGGAGTGCCTCTCGAATGGTTTAAGTCGTATCTTAACAACAGAAGTCAGTTTGTTAGGGTTGGATACGTCGATATCTTCTTGCAGGGCAATAGATTGTGGAGTACCCCAGGGTTCAGTACTAGGCCCCATTTTGTTTCTGCTGTTTATCAACGACATTGCTTGTCTGGATATTAGCGGTAAAGTCTGTCTCTTTGCGGACGATAGTAGTTTCACTTTGAGCAACCCGGATATTACGGCGCTTCATAGAACTGTATCTAGTGACTTAATCACCATTAAAGCATGGTTGGATTCTAATCTCCTGTGCCTCAACGTTTCTAAAACTAAAGTTTTGTCATATACAAGTACGTTGCAATCTTTTGTACTTAATATCACCACTATTGACGTCGTTGAATCTGTGAAATTCTTGGGGCTTTTTGTGGACAACCATTCGAAGTGGGAGTTGCACATCGATGTCTTTTCAAAAAAAAATAAGTTATGCCTGTTTTGCGCTAAGAACTGTTTCCAGGCAGCTTAACGTGTCAACTGCTAGAACAGCCTATTATGCCCTTTTTAAGTCGCACCTCCGATACGCCCTTCCATTCTGGAGTACGTGTTGTGCGACTCAATTTGAGCGTATTTTCAAACTACAAAAGAGAGCTGTTCGATATTCACTGAGACTAAACAGTAGAACTCACTGCCAGGATTTCTTTAAAAGATTTAAAATATTAACTCTTCCTTCCTTATTCATATTTGAATCAGTTTGCTTAATCCGCAAGCACGTATCTGCCATTCCAGATAGGCCATTTCACAACTATCCACTTAGGAATACGGGGCATGATCTTTATCTACCAACCCCACGCTCAGAGTTAGCTAAAAACTCTATATTGTACAATGCAAAAAAATGCACAATTATCTACCATTTGAATTAAAGTCATTAACATCTTTTCCCGCATTTCGCAGAGCTTTGAGATTATACTTACTGGAGAGAACCTTATACGCAGTCAACTGCTTTTTTAATTAATACTTAATTTTGAGCATCTTACACACTGGTTTAATGATTTTATGTTTAATGTTTGATGTTTGGTGTTTAGTGTTTGGGATTTGATGTTAAATATTTTGATATTTAATATTTTATATAATATTTTGACCACGTACAGTTTGCACAATTGTATAAAGTTTTGTATAGTTAGGTTTTTCTTTTTCTTTTTATTGTATATTTCTATTTGTGCTTTTATATGTTTTTATATGTTTGGTACTCTAGCTCTAGCTTTGCCTACAAATTGGAAAATTTTTTGACAATAAAGCATCTATTACTTTCTTATTACTAATTTTAATTGTAATACAATGCATTTTTCATTTGTGGTGAATAAAAATATAATTTCATTATAAAATCATATTAATCCTGATCATAACACGTTAAATCTTTACTACATTCTGGAGACATCAGCTATTAAGTAAACAAGTAACCTAGCAAATAACTCTATATAATAGGCACACGATTCCTAAAATTATGTAAGGTTTTAAAAGATATATCCGACTAGTCTAATCAAATGGTAGAAATTAGGGGAAAGTTTTGGTGGAGTTTTGAAATCTTGTATATATATATGTTTTTTGGGTTGCGTTACACGACTATCAAGTTTGCCAACACGAATTTTTACCGGAAATGGGTTTTGTGAAGGAAATTCCCCTAAAAAAAGGGCATTTTTTAAGATTTTATTGAATAACTAAAAACATATTCACGTACGTTAGCTAAATATTGGTTATATAAATATTGAAGGAGAATAAAATTCCCTACATTTTATTTTCCTTGAGTTTTTTCTAGGATTAACGGTTCAACCGCGATGAGGACGCAAAGTTAAGGGTTTCTTCAGCAACGCGTCCTTTTCCTTGAAGGCCCGGGCTCTTCATGGGCATCTATAATATAAAAAGAGACAAAAAATGAACTTACATATTATTGTTTATTTATTATTCCTAGTTTAAACTACATTGTCTAGTCTCCTATCCTTCTGTCATTTGTTCAGTGACGAAGATAAAATGGAATTTTAATATTGGTAGTTGTTAATAATTACTTTAAACAGATACCTTGTATAATTTCCTCGTCTTCTTTCATTGGTTCGGTGACTAAGAAATCCAACTCTAATTCGTTCGCTATTTCCACCTCATCTTCCGGGTTTGCAGGAAGGACTGCTGTATTATCGCAACTGTTTTCGTAGTTGAAGTACAAGGTACTGCAGCTAAGCCCTGATTTTTTACAGCCACAATTTCTTTGGTAATTTGTAGTGCACTTACATGAGACACGCTTCAATAAATCTGGGGGAGCAGGTGGTAACAAGCTAGTCACAGGTGCAAGACCAGTTCTCGATTTTTTCCATCCCCACTCTTCTGGGTTTTTCTCGACACCCAACCATTGCTGGACCTGATAGTATACTCTTAGTGAGTGTGTTGTCGCGCTGCAGCAGCAGAAGGTGGCAGTGATGCAATGTTTCCTTTGAGCTTGAAAGCAGATTTCGTGTAGGAAACATATCTCAAATGATTAAGCGAAGGCACAGTTTTACCACTGTATCTGTATAGTGAAACCAGAAAACGTTCAACAGCATCAGCAACCATATCCTAAGTAGCATTGGAGTCTTTAAAAGCTTTGATACGGTCAGCAAGATATGTTTTTTTTTGTCAGGGTATGAAAGAACTTCAGTTTACCTTGATTGTACAATGCCGATCTTGTATCACAACCACCCATTGCGTGCAAGAACAGAATGTTATCAGCGATTAATGTGTCACTTATAGCATCAGTGGGAGAGAATATAGCAGTAGAGACTTTGTTCTTCCCAGGTTTCAAAAAGAAAACATTTGAGTGTTCGCAGAGACCAATTAAAATTACCAAGAGGGCAATATCCTCACCCACTATAATCACCTTCTCATTGGTTGGAGCCAGTTGCAATGCTGTATTCACTATTAGGGTATCAGCATCTTTTTTCGCCTGTTTGCAAGAAATTCCTGCCGAAGTAAATCTCGCAATGAGCATTAATATGAACCGACTTTTGTTTCTTATGTTAGCATGAAATCTCTCTTTTGCTATCGTTGGTATCATTGTATCATCAAAGAGCATGTCAGCTGAAGCCAGTTTCCTTGATCTGTTCATACGCACTGCACTTTTTGTACCACCGTCGAGGCCTTCAGGGTACCCATCAAAAACAATTACTGCGTTTGATTGATATTTTGATTTGACATATTCTACGTACTTTTCATAAATAGAAAAAAATGTTTGATTTGTGTTCCATATATAGTACCCTATGTAAGAGAAACCAGCCATCTATGACGTATGGAGCTTGGTTACTTAACTGATTGTTTGTTAGGGGTTTGAATGCTTTATACAGAGTCGATTTGGTTCCTTTTCATAAATTGTCAAACAGTGTTAAAGAAAAGGGACCTAGATCATAGCTCGAAAATTCCTCGAGCTGCTTCTCTGAATGTTTGGCAATAGTCATTCTTTGGAACAGACTTGTTGGATTGATAGGTATTAGTTTGTTTTGTATCCGTATCGCACTAGTCATTATTGCCAGAGGTTGCACTCGGTTGCTTCTTCTAAATTTGACAGTTCCGAAGTCACCACAAATAATTCTATCAATACCCTTACTGCCCATATTCCAAGCTTTATGGCAGGTTATCCGATCGTCAGCCACAATACCAGTGCTGATTGAATATAAATCGGGGTTTTCAGGGAATGGAAAATGCTGCAGGAGCCATTCATACATCTTGGCCTGATCCTTGTTGTCCCTTGTAACTCTTGAGTCTTTCAGTGCTACGTGCTGTTCTGATGAGTGAAAGGCAACCCCACTGTAATTTTCGATCTGTTCACAAACGTGTTGTATGGAGGTCATCCCCAGTGTCCACCTTGCCAATAAACCTTCTCCTACCCCACGATCGTGTGTGAGACCCCCATGAAGTTTCATATTTTTCATGAGAAACTGCTCGATGGTCATGTTCGTCCAGGTTCCACACCAGAATTTGTCAGATCGTCGAACTGTGAATAAAACCATTAGTACTAAATTTTTCATATTCTTCGGCAGACATTGTTTGTTTTAGATTCAGTATATCTTGTAAATACAGATGAGCGCATAATTTAGCATATACAAACTGCCCTGACGCATGAACTTTTTTCTTTTTTAGCACTATTAACGAAAGCAGCATTCATTCTGTCATTCACATAAGCCTTTCTACACTTTTCATGCACATTTACAGTCGCTTTCTCTCTTAAACAAGCCGCCTTTCCATCGCCTCTTTTTCTACTGGCCTCAATGAAAGATGTAATGCCTCGACTTTTAACAGTTGATACTAAAGTTCCATCTTCCAAGGAAGCATCACATATAAAACACACTGACATCGTATCGTAAATATTGACGGTAAAAAAGTTGTCACTAATTTTGCACATGCCAATACTTGCGCCGCGCCGCCGCACCGCCCCCGCCGGTCGGTATCGTACTAAACAGAAATTGTGTTTCCTCCTCTGCAGCTTGCAGGGCAGTGTTGCCAGGTTCTTATGGCAGTGAGTTTCGCCAGAGGGTCTGAACCGTTGGTCGGACAGCAAAACCATAGTAACATAAAATATATTTTATGCTTTTTTTTTGAATTCTTTAAAAAAATTAAAATAATCTTCTTTTTTTGGACAAAAAACGAGTTTCCGCTGAAAAATCGTGTTGGCAAACATGAAATTCATGTACATCTGCCTATAAAATGTAGTGAAACCAAATATCAAAACTACACCAAAACTTTCCCCTATTTTCCCTTTTTAATTACCATGAAGATTAATTACCATTTGATTAGACTAGACGTCGTGGTAGAGAGTTGAGATCATGTTGGAATCATGGTAAAAATTTTAGCGGTGCGAGGTCAAGCGAAACGTTTACGAAAATTTTACTCGACTGGAAAACTATGGAATAAATACAGCGCGAACAGGAAATAATCAAATGCATAATCGGTTGACTTCTTTGGAATTACCTCACAAGATGCACGTGTATATTTTTTTTAAATTTCACCCTGTTATCCCAAGGAGACTACAATGATTTATCTTCCCGAAATTACAGAGATAGCTGAAACTTTACTGATATAAGAAACCGGATCACTTGTGGTGAATTAAGATGTATTATTATCACAAAATCAAATTGATCCTGATCATATTACATTGCATCCTTAATATATTTTGGAGACATCAATTATCCAGTAAACAAGTAACCCAGTAAATAACTATATCTAATAGGTAGGCTGCTTAAAAACCGAAAGCTCCCAGATTATTTAGGGTTTTAAAAACCATATTACACGTCGTGATAAAAAGAAGGTTATTAGCAGGAGGTCAAAGGAACGTTCACGAAAACTTTACTTGACTCTAAAACTAAAGCAGAAACACAAGGCGAACAGGAAAAAAAATTAAATGTGAAAAGAACGATGATATATACAAAATTTTCATAGCCCGCTTCGTCTCTGAGATACAGGGCAAAGTTGAAAATAATGCATTTTGAGACCTCCCTCGTATCTCCTTTATCCTTTAACATATCGCAAAGCTAAAACTTGCTATTGTACAGTTTTTTACGTGGAATACATTGGCTGTGAGCTGTCGATTTCTAGCTATAAATCAAACTTATATTTTGTTTTACGGAACACCCTGTATATTTTTCTTCTGTTTCGTTGGAAATTTTATAAGCTTTACAAAAATATTTAATACATGATATGTATTTTAAATAATAAGCCTAAGATTCATAATTTCACAAAATGTGTCCCTATGCGACACTCTTGGTGAGTATAGTATAAGCATTGTCTTTTAAACAATGTTATAAGTATTAGTGGGCAGCGGTTATTAGAACAATGGAATGATCATTTCCCATTGGCAAGACCTGGTGTAAAATTTATATTTTCTGGGTAATATTGTCCGATGGCTGAAAACGAAAATTATCGATATTTTGAAAAATATGACATGTTAGTCTGCTTTATAGAGAGCAATGAGGTTTATTTGAATATTTATTTACCTTTTGACTTATTTGGGTTAGTTTTTTATTCAATTATCATTTTAATTTATAGATATTTAGAAAGAAGGCAACATGGTATTTTAATGTTTTCTGGAATAAAGAAAAACTGATAGAACATGGAACGTTGACTCCGTCCCATTCGTGATTTTCCTTATTATAGGTTTTTGGTAGGGGCCGGATTACCGTTCCATGTTCTACCATTTTTCCTTTATTTGGGAAAACATTAACAGACCAGTTTGCCTTCTTTCTGTATATCTATAAATTAAAATGATATTTACATAAAAAATAAACCGAAATAAGTCAAAAGGTAAAGAAATAATCAAACAAACCTACTAAAATATAGCTCAGAAGATTTACGGAAGTTTCAATTGATCTGCGTCAAGCCGAGGAACAACTCATATTTTTCAAAATATTGATAACTTTCATTTTCAGCCATCGTAAAAAATACTATATTACGCAGAAAATATAAATTTTACAACTGACAGGTCTTGCCAATAGGAAATGATCATTTCATTGTTCTAATAATCGCTGCCTACTGATACGTATACCATTGTTTAAAAGACAATGAATATACTATACTCACCAAAAGTGTCGTATAGGGGCACATTTTGTGAAATTATGCATCTTAGGTTTATTATTTAAAATATATATCATGTATTATATATTTTTGTAAAGCTTATAAAATTTCCACTCAAATGAAAGAAAAATATAAAAGTTGTTCCGTAAAAAAAAAGTTTGATTTATAGCTAAAAATTGACAGCTCACAGCAAAAATCTAACTACGCCACTGGATTCTACGTAAAAAAACGGTATAAGAGCAAGTTTTTACCTTTGCAATATGCTAAAGGATAACGAAGATACGTGGAGCGTCCCAAAATGCATTATCTTCAATTTCGCCCTGTATCTCAGAAACGAAGCGGGCTACGCAAATTTTGTATATACCATCGTTTTTTTCACAAAAAAGTAGCAACGTATTGTGAAAACCGCAACTCTCTATCTTTACTCGTAAGTGAGATACCCAGTAATAACATCGAACATGGGACACCCTCTGCAGTGTTTTTTATTTCCGATATTATAAGAGACAGCTAAAAGTGCTGCCTACAGAAGAAACCGGAAATCTTATAGTAGAGTGCTACTTATAACTTATTTTGACCTCGGGGTTACAAGCTGAAATTTTCACAGAATGAAGGTTTTATTATATTAATTCAAAATCCGAAGGTAATAAAAAATCACAACGGGCAAAAGGGCAGTATACCTAAAAATCGAGATTATTATATGAACGTGTAGGATATTAAATTATGAATGTTTTCATATAAAATTCATCTACATTTTTGTACGAATTATATTTTTTATCATTGCTTGAAATATGCAGATTACATTGGCCCTTACGGCAAAATAAATAAAAAAATTTAAATATCTCCCTTCGAACCTGGGCAAAATCTGATTGAAATATACTCATTTTTGTATTCACCTCGCATTCTCTCCGAAATGAAGGCTCAAATCAAAAATTTTTAATCTTGTAAAAAGTTTGCCGTAAGTATTTAGAATACATAGATGCATGGATAATTTTTTTTTCTCAAATGGTAATGGAAAATAGAATTAAATGTAAAAAAGTAATTTTCTTCTAGCCGCGACCGTCCGATCTCGCGCTTCCCGAGTACTCTCGTATCTCACTTTTCTTCATAGCTCCCTCTCTCTCGCGCCTATTTTACAATACAATAAGTGCTTTTACACCATTACGGGTTAGAATACTAATAATAATAATTGCTATGTTATTAATTGAATAAAGTGAATGAAGACATTTTCGATTATACTGAAGTTTATTTTTTCAATACGCTGCTAGGTAATAAAGAAGTAGAAAAAAATCATATACTTAATGCAACTGCTATTAAAAAAAGGACTAGCTTTTATTCAGAATAGAATAACTCAAAATGTAAAAAAAATTTTTGTTATATCAAAATATATTTATCTTCAGTTTCTGTATCTTCTTCAGGAATAGACATAATGACTTCAATATTACCTTCCAGTAATTTTTTTGCATGATCCTATGCAACTATTTAATTTCTTCTACGTCTACAAGCTTGCTTCCATACAATCTAATAAAAATTATTTGATTGAGTTTTATTATGTACAGGGTGATCCCCTATAAAGTCGCCCCCCTTTAACTTTTTTATTTTAAGTGTCCCAAAAAAATTAAAAGTATGGTTATGTAGGTACTGAAAAATACTGTTTTTCTGCGTATAAAAAATATTGGAAAAATGATCAGTATACAGGGAAAATCAAAAAGTTACTTTTTTTTCAATGGAACACCCTATATATGAATTTATTTTTCGTAAAATTCTATGCAAATTTTATCTATGGTGTTATACCTCTAGAGTTAGTAGTTTCACAGCTATAAACAGTTGAAAATCGCTACTTTGGCTACTTCTCACCTTGGTAGCAAGAAGATCATTAGAGATGGAGTAAAATGAATTTCTCATTCCTATCTTAACTTTTTAAGAGCTATCTGACGGTACTAACAGGCAGGCGGTACCATGGGTACCAAACCTGGTACCTCGGTAGGTACCATCAGTTAGCACCATCAGATAGCTCTCGGAAAGTTAAGATGGGAATGTGGAATTCACTTTACTCCATCTCCAATGATATTCTTGCTACCAAGGTGAAAAGGAGCCAAAGTACCGATTTTCAACTGTTTATAGCCGTGAAACTACTAATTCTAGAGGTATAACATCATACATAAAATATGCTTAGAATTTTACGAGGAATCGAAAAATAAATTCATATATAGGGTGTTCCATAGAAAAAAAATAACTTTTTGTTTTTCCCTGTATAATGATCATTTTTCCAATATTTTTTATACACAGAAAAAAAGTATTTTTCAGTACCTACATAACCATACTTTTAATTTTTTTGGGACACTTAAAATAAAAAAGTTAAAGGGGGGCGACATTATAGAGGATCACCCTGTACCTATTTGATCTAATAATAATTTACCTTTTTTACATCCACATGCAATAAATACTTTACATCCGAAGAAAATGCTGGTGTTGTTAAAATTGGGGATAATTTGGATATCACCTGCCTCCTCAAATTTCCATCCGCATTCTGTCACCTCTGGTAATAGGGGATTTGGTTCTAAAGAACTGAAGCACACCTTAGTTTGATAAAGTGCTCTCATACTGCGAAATTTTAAACTATTTTTTGTAGGGGCTAGTTTTTTCAATTAGCGATGAAGAGGCCAATAGTGTCCTGAAAATATTAATAGACGAAATGCTTGGATTTGTTAAAAATAATTTTATGTTAAATTTCTCTATGTTATTGAACATGCCATCTGAAAATTCCTGGACCCAATACCGTCTAAATAATCGGAATAATTTAGATAAATTTTCCAACATTTTATTTTTCCTAATCCTGAAAACTGGCTGGTTGTATGACAACCCGTTAGAGCATGAAATGCAGATAATTTTTTTGCAAGTTTTTCTTCTAGGTTGATGTCATGAACGGCCACATATCGCACCGAATTTCCTCTTCCACATTTTACCCCAAATTCTTTAGAAATATATATTTTTAATATGTACCAGAAGTACAAGTACATCAGTGTCATTGGAGTCCACTATGCATGTCAAATAATACATACAATGTTTAGCAGAGAGTATAATGCAACAAAATCCTAGTATCAGCTTCTTCGTGACTATAGAGGATAGTAATTTACGTTGGGGTTTGGAACCTTCGGCAACATGCACTAAAACAGAGTTTTATCCACAATACCGAAACAGAATATTTGCACTCGACGCGCGTTTCGCTAACCATGTTAGCATCATCAGGAGATGATTAAAACTCAGAGTTTTAATCATCTCCTGATGAT
>MU196137.1:1971-13637 GCA_016904865.1 Pissodes strobi
TTTAAAGTTGCGAAGCTTTGGAACATACGGAATGAAAGTAACATTTTCGACTCACTTATTACATAATTTAAATTATAAATGCGAGGCGATTAAATTATGGGGCGTTGGCGTTGACCTCACTTGCCAATGGGCCTTAGGCCCAAGTCTAAAGGGCCTAATAGGCAAATAGAAAATACGCGCAAACTAGACAACATATGCCCACATCAATTCAACAAATGTTTGTATAAAAGAGCGCGCAACCCGAGTAAGCGACAATTTGATCTAGTAGGAAGTATCTTCACGGCAAAAGCTCTCTAGTAGCAATTTAAAACCATCTGTGTTCATTCAGATTCTATTCTACCTTTACGGGGAACGAACTTTGATATTGTAACATTTTATATTTCTTATATTTTAAATTCGCTTAAATTTGGTTCATATTAAGCACATTTGATATGTGTTTTCGTTGCTAAGTAATGTTCCCGAATATTTAACAGGTTGACTGCCACGGAGGTCGTAAACGACCTCTCTGTTGTTTCCTTGACGTGCCCCGGCGATCGAGTACGACTGCTCTGACATCGATGTGAATGTCCATTTTTATTTTCCAAGCGGTCGGGTTTTAAAGCATCGCATATACATCAATCGACCGCTGGTGCGCCTCAGACTACCAAATCATATGCAATTTTTTGAATTCGTAAGAAAAGTCTTTTTGGAGCTAAAAAAATTTATTTTTTTAGAAAATTGTAAAATAAGATTTTTGGGAATTGGAGCTTATTATGAAACATAATTAAAATCGCTTTATTATATGATTAATATCATGCAGGAAGATAACTTAATATCAGCTTGGCACCAGCCATAATTTTTTGATTTTTGTTTGCAGTCAACCTGTAAATCGAATTTCGATTTTGCTGCGCGATCTATCAGTGTAATTGTTAAATCCAGTAAATATATAAACCCTGATGCCTGCTTTAATACTCTCGACGCTCGGCAGTAATTCATACTGCATCCGTGGTATGAAGTATTGTCGCGGTTATCCAAATTAACGTCGGTAGTAATTGGTTCACTTTTTGTACTAGAATTATTGTTACAGTTTATTAATTTCTTTAAGCATCCTTAATTATGGTTCGTATAAACGTTAGCCAGTTGGGGTAGGATAATATATTGTTTCTTTTCTTGTGCAAAATTTCACGCCACACAGTGCGAATTTAGTATTAGTGAGTTTAGTATGCTTTTGAAGGTTTTTAAGGGAACACTAGGTCGACGTGGATCGGCCACGGCCGTGTTACTTCATGGCCATAGTCCAGCATTTTGTAGGAGTGATTGATAGCTCCGTATCTGCAATTTTACAAGGAACCTAATTTTCTTCGTCGAAGGGTCTTTAACTACTGGACAGGAGCTAGGAACATGGAATAGAGGTTCCACACACCTATTAAACACTCTTTAGTAACCTAACACCTTGAATTAAGGTAAATATTAAACAGTACTTAAACAATGTATTCATTACTGCTCTGCTTTATGCCTTGATGTTTTTCCTCGCTTATAAGCATTTGGATTTTTGCTATTATTATTTAATAATCCGTATTGAATTTAATATAATGGCTGGCTCTCTACTCTAATTTAATATAGGCCACTTGCTCGGGCTTTACATACAATATTTTTTGTTTTTTACTTATTTTAATTAAATTCCACCATAATTACCTTATTGCCGAAACCTACCTTAACATTTTTGAATTGTGATTCAGGTGAGCTGACATTATTTGATTGATAGTTGATAATATTTATTATATATTATTAATTAATTTCATTGAGTTGATTCAACTTTATTTGACTAATAGTTTGTACCTTACTTTACCATCTGATTTGTTGATTGATGTGATTTGATTCACCAATTAAGCTGTTAATTAGTTTCATTCTCATAATGGTTGATACTTACTTCTAATTACTCTGCTAATTAATTTCGTTCAATTTATTTTTGACTAATTAACTTCACATATTAGTTTGTTATTTGATCTCATTATACTGATTTCATAATTGCCTGCACTAATTAATTTATTGATTGAGTTTTTTTAATTAATTTCATAATTCACTTTATCAACTAATTTGTTATTTGATTTCTCCAAATTAATTCCTTAATTACCTTCAGTAATTCTTCTTTTTGATTGAAATACTTAATTAAACATTGGATACTGAATAACTTTCGTATAATTCAGTATTATGTCGGAAAACTGATCTCAGCGTGTGGTCGTTAATTACTTCATAATCATAAACTAACTTAGTATATTTTGTATGTTAGCTTTCACCGTATATTTAACTATCACAGAACTTAAATAGCAAGATGCCTGACTTTTATATTAACAACATTATCAATAAACGTGGACATGTTGTCTAATACCTCATTACTTACTTGCAAACTTATTCATAAATTTATTAAGTTATTGAGGAGTGGTACCTAGACCATTATAGGCAGTTTGCAGTTCGACTGGTAGAGAGCTGCTAGCTCCCATAACCGAACCTAGCTCTCACTAAGCAGAATTTGCACAATCTCCTGAACTGCCTCTTCCTATATAACTAATTTCTATTTACTGTTCTTGAACTTATTTGATTTTATGTATTGTTCGTATTATGTCAATATTATTTTATATCGACAGTAACCGTACTCTCTGCTATTATACAGAGAACGAATGTGGCAATATCCTAACCGTTAACGCCATAATACAAGGACCCGGCGCGGCGTCACCAGAGCAGCATGACGTAGATCCAGTGAGGTAACGGTTTTACCCAATAACAAGTGCATTTGCGCCATTTGCATTTGCCCATGTTCCCTGTTTACTTTAAATCGTATTATTGGGCACGCGTACCCGAGGGAAGAGGTTAATTTATTCCCCTTGTGCTTGCGGTTTATTTAAAAATTAAGAATTTGCGTGGTAACTGTGATATTCTCGTGTTGTAGTGAGTTTTACCAGTGTTACCGATATACTTACAAGGCCGTACTCTTGTAGCATTATCGGATGTCGTAGAAATTACAAAAATGTGCCGAAAGCACACGTTTTTCGTTTTTCAACGGCTTCGTCTTGTTCGGCATGTCCAATAAATGCTAAAGGAATTCAATTGAGGAATATAAACGCTTCTGAAATCAGGATCAAATGCAAAGGTACTAAGAAAGCCAGGAGGACTTTTTGAAAATTGTTTGGTTATGAAAGAAATCGTAATTTGCAAATATAACTTCCAACGCTTTAACAATTTTTCCTGTAAATAAAATAAAACGGTCCTCCAAATCTAAATGGTATAAATATGCTCAGATCAATCTAGACTTATAAAGTCCTACAGTGAGAATGTGGCAGATGCGAATCAACGTTATTGAAACTTACGTGAATGCAGGGTATTAATAAGAGGGGGTCTTGTGACGTATAGGTATCTATGATTTCACGAATTATTTTTTTTTCACTAGAAAGGGGGTGTCCTATAGGGTAGTTTTAGCTAAAAAAATCGGAGGATCCCTCACATTTGAGCCGAAAAAAAGCCCCCAAAGTTCGAGTTTTGAGGTTAATTGACGTAGAACGGACAAAGTGCTTCTACTACTTTCCCAGGTGGAACGTGAAAATAAGGAAATTGAACGTGGAAATAATAAAATTTTAGTAATGACAGCGAATATTAATTACGACAAGAAGGCCCACTCAATGGCAAGAGAGCGCTACAAAGGAATCGTCCTTTATTTTCTTCGTTGCCTGGTAACGCTCGGCGAACTTCGCCGCACACAGGTTGAATTTAAATAAAAGCTGGCCATAAACGATATTTTCGTTTGCGGTATATTTAATCAAATTTATGACGAAATTATTTATAGCACTCTAATACTCTATTTGGCTTTGTAAAAACACAATTGATATCTTCTGAATTGTTTGCAGCGCCCTGTCAAACTTACGTTATGGTTTTTTTTATTATGATCACCAAATAAATATTTTGATGAAGTTTGTATTCAACTGGCTGTTTCAAAAATCTGTTAACGTTTTTAATTAGTTATTATTGATAACAATACTCAAGGGATGTACCTAATAACTAATATTTAAAAGATTTTGATTTTGTGTTAATGATTTCACCATATTTCCGAATACTAATATTCTGACAAAAGACATCAAGAAGAAAATGTTGCTCGAATTTGCCCCATCTTTTAATATTTAATTAAATTTTGGCGTTTTGGGTGATTTTAAAATTGGTTAAAGGTTTCGCACAATATTTTTACTGTATATTTTATTCCTATTTTGTAATACAACACAACTAAAAAAATAGCGATATTATCTTATGTCGAATATTGACTCGACTATAGTATTTAGGCGTGAAAATTAATCTGACAAAAGGATGAGCTAGTCTATGGCCGCCGCGTCAAAGGTCGCCTGCCAACATGATTGTTTTATTTGTATCATGGCCTGCCGATATTCTGCTAGTGTTCGCGCGGGGAAGGAGACACACCGTTGATATGCCGCCGCGGAGAGTGATCCTTCTTATCATATAGTTTTGCCCAAATACATAATAAAAAGATAAAGACTGATGTACTATACTGCTAACGTGCTAACACTCCATTGAGTTTATGTGTTGGTATTATACCTAATTGTGCAACAACTGAAGCCAGATTATCAGAAAATGGCGCGTCGAAATGAGGATCCCTTATTGGCTAAATTTGTAATGTGCGCAGTTTTCCCTGCTGCTGTCTTGTTTGAGCATTTACGTTTCTCTGTTTTTTTTTTGCTTCATATGTTGTACTGAAAGTATTTTCAAATGTCATTTAAATTACCCTTAACGCAACGCATTATTAAATTGGAATTTTAAAAGCTATATCTGTTGTAAAGTCTTCGGTAAGAGTGGGCAAGAAATTGAATAATCGATTAAACGCTTAATATTTTAGCAAATAACTGAATAATCGATTAATCGAAATAATCGATTCTCAATATTTTCTGAAATATTAATCGATAAGTCGATTAATCGGTAATTTCTTAAAAGTGAATCGAATAATCGATTATTGTCGCCCACCCCTAATCCCATAATATTGTAGTAACTGAAACTGAAGCTGAAATTTCGGTAGAATCATTATTGCTGATGCAAGACTGATGTTATTATAAAAAGAGGTAATAAATACTTTGGCTGAATCAGCAGATACAAATTTATAATTTAGCTTTAATTTGTAAATATGGCTTTGATATTACCTTGGGATAGTCAGAATATAAGCAAGTGTTTTTGAACAACAGCTGCACTGATGCTTCTATATTTTTTACTAGTTTCGTCCCTATTAGATTAATTTTTAAAAATAGCGATAACTCTGAAATACATGTATGGCAAAATTGCAGGCCCTCATCAACGCGTTTCTGTCGTCCGCTTAACATTCATTTTGCTCGTGAGACTCCTGAATTAACCGTTGCAAAAACAAAATTTGGATCATCGAATTAAAAATTTAAAACCCTTTTTTTACAACTCAGGAGCGCTTAATTTTCAAAATCATTTTTTAAAACGATTTAAGAACATACAAATGATTTTTATACATGATTTTTATCGTTAGTGATAATTGATACTCCCTATATATAAATATAGATGATGAGCAAAAAATTCAACAATTATTTGTCTAAAACACGATATATTAAACGTGTAATACTTAATAACTTTTATGTCTTATTTCTGGTAAACCTTATTATGGCCAGCTTTCCTAGAAATTCGACCAGTGTGCGCCGGGTCCAAAGGTCACATGCCAGTATCATGCTAGTTTTCGCGCGGGGAAGGAGACATACCGCTGACGTGCCGCCGCGCCGCGTAGAGTGAATCTTCTTATCGTAGTTAATATTCGCTGGTAATGGTCGCCAAAGGCCCGGTACAGTGTTGCCAAAAGTGGCGCATTTCAGCCGATTTTGGGTATGCCATGGGTTAGCACTTTTCCTTTTGTTGAGCCCCGGACCGACCGGAGGTCATGCGTGAAGTGAAATATTCATAACCCAAATCTAACCCAAGCTAACCGAAATTGTTTCGCCTAGACTTGCGTGAAGAAAGGCTTGCGCTTCGCGCAAGCCTTTCTTCGCGCAAGTGCATACTGGCTTAAACGAGACGAAACTAACCCAAACTAACCAAAGCTAACCCAAACTAGCAAAGCTAACCCAAACTAACCAAAGCTAACCGAAACTAACCAAAATTGTTTCGCCTAGGCTTGCGTGAAGAAAGGCTTGCGCTTCGCGCAAGCCTTTCTTCACGCAAGTGCGTGCCGGCTTAAACGAGACGAAACTAACCTAAACGAACCCAAACTAACTCAAAAAATAAAAATTTTCCGCAAGAAGTTTTTTGTGGTATTATGTTTAGAAAAATATTTATAATGTAAAACAGAAACCTGTTTTCGTGTAACTGATTTCAGTTATTCTAGAGTCGAAAAAATTAAAATCGAAAAAAAAATTATGATTTTGCATTTAGGGAGGTTGCTCTATACTAAATAAACAAATATTTCTTACATAACTCATTTCAGCTAAGCGAAAGTTGATCCCAGATCTTTTCAGTCTCAAACGTCTGGCAACAGTGTGCCTTCTTCCTTGTGACATTTGACAGTAAAAAGGGGGATGCTTAGCTTACAATAATTATAATTACAAATAAACTTTTATTTTATTTCATGGGGCTATGGGCCGTCTTAAATTAGGACCGGGACAAAACGAAAGCCTCTCGTTCTACGCAAATGTCTCCTGGTTAATATTTTTAGCCGAGAATTGATTTTCAGGTGTGTATTGTCTATATTTCTAGTGCTTTTGCGAAGTGGTGCTGAAAATTTGTGTCAAAACTCGAACTTTGGGGTCATTTTTTCGGCTCAAATGTGGCGGATCCTCCGATTTTTTTGGCTTAAACTACTCTATAGGACACCCCCTTTCTAATGAAAAGAAAAAAAATCGCGAAATCGTAGATACCTATATGTCACAAGACCCAATAAGAGGTAAAACATTTTATTTTCCATTGTGTGATCACGTTTGAATATGATGGTGCAAATTTCATGGCATTGACCTACAAAAAATGACCGTTTTCTAATAAACGTCAGACCGGGCAAATCATAAATACGTCAAACTGTCATGGATACCATATACGCATTGTTTACAAGGTAAAATGAAAACTTAAAATATCTTCCAGTTTTTACTTCTTATTTTGTGTGAAGTAAAAATGGCGTTAGTAGATGATAAATATCAAGCGACATCTATCTCTCGGGCTGGATTATCGCGTTCCGGACGTTGACAAAACATCAAATAAGTGGCCTCCGAAATCATCCAAAATTTTCAATGGTTTTCTCGCAAATACAATATGGATCACCTTGTTTTGGATAATGAAAATCAGCGACGTTGTTCAGTATACCTTAAGAGCGCTTTCACACGAGGATACTGTAAGCGAGATTCGCGTATCCGAGATACAGGTTAAACATACATTCAAATGGACCTATTCACACGGCACGAGCGACGCATTCAGTATCGCGATTCCGAATTTCTGCATCCCGGCAACTCAGCCGCCGTCCAGACGCTGAATGCGTATGCCGCATACAAAATTACCATTACGATATTTGGACCTATTCAGAAATGGATACTTTTGCAACGGAGAAGATATCATAGACGCAGTATATTTTTCAGTATAAATTCAATCGTCATAGGTATTATTTACTACGCGCTATAGTGATGAAGAAATACGTGAATTCGATGCAGCAGTCCAAGTTTTCGACCGCGATTCTGTATCGTGGATACGCGTATCTCGCATACAGAACCCTCGAGTGAAAGACCTCTTAGACCGCGATTCTGTATCTCGGATACGCGTATCTCGCGTACAGAATCCTCGTGTGAAAGAGCTCTAAGGAAGCTATTATTGTGCGTAAAAAATGCAAGGCTCCTTTATAAACAAATTATTGTTTTCTAATTTTTTATAATGTTTGAAAGTATTTTTATTGCATTGTTTGGCTACTAGATGTTCTCATTGAAGTTAGTTAATTTTTAAATCTGGTTAATTATCTTTTTAAGGACACTATATCAAAGTTTACAGAATTTAATTTTTAATCCTGTAAACTTTAACTATATTAAGATCAAAACAGAAAGAATAACTGAATGGAATAATTTAACTTAATCACTAGAAAAAAAGAATTTGACAAAACTTTTTTCAGGACCACACAATGTCGTCAGTGATATTCAGTGGTACTTTGATGGACCCGAAATCAGATTGTATCGTAGGGAAAATATTATGAACGCCTAAAAAGTGTTTACTTGATACAACATTTTAGAAGCAGCAGTAAGAATTCCTCCGGGCATAATAATGTATGTAAGCAAACATTGTAATCAAAGAAGGAAAAATAATGATCATTTCTAAGCTGACGCCATCAGACCCAGGTGAACCTGATTTAAGTTAATCAACTACATATTTCTCCATATCTCAGGTTACCTCATAAAAATTGTAATCTATAATATTGATCCTCATCAATATCAAAATTAATTAATGTATCAAAATATGAAGCACTCTCTATGAAATAGTTGGTAAATTCCAACGAATCAGAAAACGTATTATCCGATACTTCTAAGTTGGATTTTACATTTATGTAATAAAGAGAGATTTTCAGAATTCCCTTCGATCTGATTCGCATTTCAAAATTAAATTTAAATCTTCCTTACCTCTCATCCCCATCATCAAATTCAAATTATCCGTAAGCCAAGATGCGGGCGCCTTTATAGTTTTCGTCGGTGTATATAGATCAAATACGCTCAAACGACTTTTATTCCATGTCTCAATCTTTTTCTCTGCAGATCCCGCCGTATACAGTTTTTATCCATGAAAGTAATTAATGTAAATCCATAATAAACGCATCAAAATCTAACTTTTTAAAATCTTTATAAATAGGTGGCGTAGTTTGGGTTAGTGCCTCTTCAATTTTAAAGAGCACTATACCAATGAATGATCAGATATATTGTCTATAGAAATAACACTCTAGGGGCCATTCTATACGGGCGGTTAAAACGCGGCTGTTTTGCCGCTAGGAACGGCCTATTTAAAGAAAACTTATGCTTTTAAATGACGCTATCTTCATGAGCGTTTTTGATGCTTCCTCAATCGGCGTTGAAACAGCCAGTGGCCGTTGCAACGCCTCTGGAGGCGTTGCGGCCGCTAGCGTCATAAACGCGGATCAAACTACATGAAGCGAACATACGCGGTTCTGCCGCATCTACGCAGGAGTGACCTTCGCAGCTGCAAAACAGCCGCGTTTCAACTGCCCATGTAGAATGAGTCCAGCGGTTTGGTGGCTGTTTAACAGTCGCGTTTTGACAGTCACGTGTAGTTTTGAGAAATTTGGTGCGGTTGCTAGCGGCAAAACAGCCGTGTTTTAACTGCCCGTATAGAATGGCCCTAAAGATCAAAAATTAGTGAGATTAGTGATTTTTATGGAAAGATCCTTAATGTTTATAATTTTATTATTACCTTCTGCGGCCATACCTTAAAATGAAGTGTCCTGGAATTGTGTTTATTAGCAAAGGTGTAGCTTAATTTTTAATCAATATTTTGAATTTATTTTGCGAAAGAGCACTTTATTCACAATTATTTTTAAATAATGTGTTCCATTCAGTGTAATCTAAACCTTACAGCTTCCAGATTGAAAGCACTTTAACAGGAACGAGCAGTGATTTATAAGATAGGTTGTTGGTTAATTTTTGACCTTAAAGTTTATTAAATTATTGTAAATCTATTGTTACAATATAGATTTCTGATTCTAAACACTTGGCTCAATTTACCTAATAGTGTAACACGATTAGCTAATTGATTAACAACCGGTCAATATGCCAGGTTACTCAGCTGTTTCAACAATAATTAAAGGCGTTGGTCTTTCTGCTGACAGTAAGGCAAAGGCGCCACTACATTTTTAACTAGGATAATATCTATGATTTTTGAACATTGAAATCAGGGCAGTAAAATTTCGAAACATACCTTAGATAAGAATATCATGAAATTTGAAAATGTATTCTTGTACCTTCCGGTTTAGCTTACCAAAATTAAAATCTGAATTCTAATTAAACTATTTATTTAAATATTAAATATTTCCATAAACACTCTAAAGACAGTTAATTATATATCACATTAAGTTGAGTTTATGGTATAGCCTATAAACTAATGAGAACATTCCCTAAAATGTATATCATCCAGATTATCAGACTATTAAATCAAATCAAAATAACATACTAAGTTTTAATCTGTGCTCTACGAGTATAACATTAAGGTTGTCTAATTCCTGTTTGGAAATAGTTCTAACTAAACTTTGAGTCCTTGAGGTTCTGACTAAATGCAGTTAGTCACATAGTATCAAAAATCAGCAGTAGTTACTAAAGAAAAACTAATCCTAGTTAATTTCGTAGCAGCGATAATATCATTAGACCAATAAATATTAAATATATTTACAGAGTGGCTCGAATTCGATTCTATATATGAGGAACTCGAGAACCGTAAGAGATACAGTATCGGTAAACTTAGGGCAAAATTGCACATTTAGGTTCCCAACAATGTGCCATTTAGAAAGTTTTAAAATTCCGAGTATCTTCGAGATAAAAACGAAATATTGAAAAATCGTTTTATTTTTTTTTTGATTTTTTTTTAATTATTTATCTTGCTCTGCGTTAAGAAATAAATGAACCTGTTTGTTTAACTTTACTATATTTTGCTTTTATTAAAAACAAAGGATACAATTTTCCACTTAACACAAAAACAAAATAAAATATTTTTATAGAACGTAAAAATTTCAATAGTAACAAACTATCTAAAATAAAAAAAAATAATTACAAAAATAAAAAAACATTCATATTAATAACGCCAAAATCAACTGAAAAACGATAATAAAAATTAAATTTCGTATTTAAAAAAAGGAAGTTGATGATGACCCCTTGAAGACGAAACGTCAGATTCCAAACTGGATACCACCATTAGATAGAGCGGAAAAAGTGGCAATGGAAAAGTGTAATCCAATTTGAAATCCGTTTTTAAATAAGCTAAGGGAAAATAAAACGTTTTTTCAATGTTTCGTTTTTTCCGGAAATACTAGGAATTTTAAAACTTTCTAAACGGCATATTGTTAGGCACCTAAATGCGCAATTTTGCCATGATTTGACCGACACTGCATCTCTTACGGTTTTCGAGTTCCCCATACATAGACTCGAATTCGAGCCACCCTGTAGAAAACTGGTAAATACCTACTAGTAAAAGCGAAGTGAGCTCATTTCGGTACCTGTATTAAGGCGACAAGTTAAATTTGCAAATTGCGGTTAAGTACAACAGTATACTGCTATAAGGCTTACAGGCAATTATTACAGTAAAAACGGAGCTTTCAAGTAGATAGTGGCAATACAAGAATAAATCAAGTAACTATCGTAACATTAACAAAATAAAATCCCTACTTGAGATAATACTAGATATGTTAATGAGAAAAATGAGTATCTCTAAAGAAATTATGATAAGAAGCACGAATAGATATGGTACATGATAATAGATGATATAAAGCTGTTTATCGGTAAGTTCAATAAGCAAAAACGGTGAGTAATATTAATAAATGCAATATAAGATGGCAGACGACCTACAGTTGTTTAGCGGTAAGTTCATTAAACAAAACTATAAGTAAGAAAGCTTAATAATTCTTGACAGACGGCGAATATATAATACATACAAGTATGCAATAT
>JAEQML010075868.1:0-13635 GCA_016904865.1 Pissodes strobi
TCATTTGTGGAGAAAAGTCTTCCCCCTTCTTCTAACCCGCTATAATAGCAACTCCACTTCAAAAATGGACTTCTACTTACAAATATTTAATATACTGCGAAGCTCAGCTAATGCTACGGGTGTAAAGACGAACTGTGTAAATTCACATTAGCATTAGAGATGTTGATAATGATGAGTTACGGTGTACATTAAATCTTTAGCCACATTTACAAAGTAATTGTTTAGGTTCTCAGGTGAATTGGCGATTGCGCTAGAGGAAGAAGTCTTATTCACAATATACCATGATTCTTTAGCAACGTTACCGAATTTAGCCAGCCTCTCATTATAATAAATGTCCTTGGCAGCTTTTATAGCCTTATGATAGGCTTTTCTGTACAGTTTCACGTAATCATGGAAGAAGACGCTCTCTGAGTATTTTTTTAGGTGAGATAATGAACGCATGTTCTTTGCAGATGTGCGTAAGCCTTTAGTTGACCAGGGTTTATGCCGTTTAACTTTGACAGGCCTAAGGGGAAAGGATTTTAACGCCATGATCAGAGAAACCCGAGTTAAAGACAGCACAGTCAACGAATTCTGGATCAAAAAATGACATGACATAGTCTATAGTATTAGAACTAGTTTTAGTTATTCTAGTTGGTGAGTTAATTTGCATGATTGTACCAAAAGAGTCGAAAATGGACCGAAGAGATTCTTAAGCAGCACACACACTGGAAAGGTCAATGTTAAGGTCGCCACATAAAATTAATTTGCTTTTTAAAGGCAGAGACTCAAGCAAGCTCAGTAATCTTTGGCTGAATATATGCATGTCAGCGTCACGTGTTCTGTAATTACAAACGATATAGAGGTCAAAAGCATTATGATAGACGATGGAAAATGAGATAAAATATTTCTATTAAATCTAGTTACTGTAGTATAATTTTTGACAAACACAGGCTCATCAACATTTAACCAATGTTCAGTTATGGCAATGATTTCTGGAAAATTAAGCTCTTCTAATAAAAGAAATAATTCTTCTGTTTTGTGTCTTAAGGACTGAATATTAAGAAGAAAAACACTAAGCTTGCAATCATCCAATTTTTCAGAGGGTGCTTCAACCTATGTTCGCGTTAATCTACCTAAAAATTACCCCCTCTAATCGGAGAGCTAGTAGAAAAATAATTGCTATGACTTTCCCTAACTTTCTGAAGGTGTTGAAGTCTCTCCGATGAAAAGAAAGACCTGAAGGCAGAGAGATCCGCTTCAACCTCCTCTGCACCAATACCGTAGGCGTCGTTAGCGTTTATTTATTTTTCGTTTTGTGTATTGATTAAGGTGTTATGGGAAAAACCTCAGGTCAAAAACACGATATTTAGGCACTGAATTATATATTTTTTATTCTAGGTTGTGTAAAATGCGACTGCGCAGAGGCTTCTGAGAGCCGTCAATGCGATGACGTAAAAGGACAGTGCATGTGTAAAGACGGAGTGACAGGAAGAGCTTGTAACAAATGCGTTGCAGGTTACTGGAATTATACTGAAGAAGGATGCGTGTGTAAGTAGAGAGAACGTATTTTATCTAGACTTGTAAGCACCACAAATCCCTGGCCTAATGCACTTGCACAAACCTTCGGTGTGGTGGTATTAGGTAGGATGTAGCTTCGAACTGTTTAGTAAAATGTTTAAATAATTACTAAAACAGAATTTTATCTACAATACCGAAACAGACTTTTTGCACTCGACGCGCGTTTCACTAACCATGTTAGTTAGCATCATCAGGAGATGATTAAAATCAAACTCAAAATCTACCTAACACTCTTTTATACTAACTGCGGAACCAAAAAGAATCAATCTTGAAATCCCACTAGTCACGCTCGAGCAACCAATACAAACTATTCTTACATTTAATAATTTCCATACTTTCATATGCGTCTAATAATCTCCTTTCAGTTATATTATGAATTAATTTTAAATTATCAATTGTTATTCTATGATTATTATCAAAATTATGCTCGGCAGCATTTGATTTTTCTGTTCTACTATACTTTAAATGAGCTATGTGTTCCTTGAATCTCGTTTGTATAGATCTTTTAGTTTATATATTCCACTTCTTTCTAATATTTCAATTTTGTCCTTTGGACCACCTAAAAATTTCATAGTGTTAAACCGAATTTGGTATACTAATTTTAACAATACACTAATTTTTACTTCCTTAAAAACTTTTTGAAGTCCTCTAGTATACTGAGGATTATACGGTATAGAGACATATTTTGAATTTTCATCCTGATTAACGAAAGAAGTGGAATCACGAAGGGTCTTTCTAAACAAATGCCTATTAATTAGTCTATTTATTAAGTTAGTATTGAAACCATTTCGCTATATTCTTAATTGTCTCCTTTTCGTTATTAAATCTTTCTCTGCTAGAGGAAAGTTAACCATATGGTGTACTAAAAAATGAAAGCTGGCCATTTTGGTTTAGTGAAATGAGTCATTAGGAATATATCGGTTAGTGGCAGTGCTTTTTCTATAAATTTGAAATTCTAGTGTGTTATTATCGTTCCTAATCACTAAACAGTGGCGTGCACACAATGAAAGCACAAATGCATTGCCTACCCTGATGTTTTGACATTTTTTATATTTTCCCATTTAATTTTAATCCCGATAATATAAATTATAATTTTACTAATAAGTATAATCCAAATTTAAGAAGCTTATCTTAAGCGCCAATTAAAATATTAATTATATTATAGAAAAACATCACAGTCTACCACTCATATTACGCTACCTATATTAAACGGAATAATATTCTCCGACGGCAACCGCTAAAAAGCATTCCATAACAAACCGAAGGCATGCACTTATACCGTCAATACTGGATTTGGTATGGAAGCGAAAAGCAGTACTTGAAAAAAGACAGCCAAATGAAACGTTACATAAAAACAAAAGAGACAAAGCATGCGAAGATGGTCCGGGCCGACCGACGCGACGACGCAACGATAAGTGCTGTTGCCAAAATGTGCTCTCTTTAATTAATATTTTGATTTGATAGACATTCCTTTTTACCAAGGATCATATTGTTATTGTTTTTTTGCGCTTTAGTAATTGGTTTGAAAGCGATTACCGGTTACATCATTACAGGGTTTGGTTAAGAAAGCTTTATTATTTAATAATGTTTAAAATTACAGTACAAGGGGCATCCCTAAATTTATTAATATTTCGATATCTGGATATTAATAACGCCATGCATTTTTTTTGCAAGAAACTGAAACCCGATAATACAACACCGGCATTGGCCAGCCATAAATAAGAATAATCTCAGGTTCCCTTTTCCATGTGCCCTATTCTCGTGTGAGATTGGGATTTGACGCCCTGCGCTTTTAGTTATAGTTTTGAAAGTTTAGTTAGTTTAGTACCTATACAAGGGGTTGTTGTTTTCTTTGTGGGTTAGTTTTGTTGGTTCGAAAGAAAACCTCGATATTTTAATAAAAAAATCCATGACAATTATTAGTGGCTCTGCAGGTGTCGTCATAAAATGAAAATGTATTGTTGGCTATGCTTACTCTTTGGCGAAGAAGGAAATTGTAGAGTAAACGTGGGTATATTGATGTAAATAATGTGTCAAATGTCTCAGATAAACAGTCCACTAACCATTTACAACGCGTTTTCTTTGCATAGTTTTGGCGAAACTCGAATTGAAAAGGCTTTATGCCTACATTTTTTGGAGCCTCAAAATGGACGTTTTTGGGTGTGGCACCTGAAAAAAATTCTACCTACGGCGGCGCCTGCAGCGGGCTTATTCCTTCTGTATCATTTTCTATTATGTTGCCTACCCTCTCCTAAATGGCACTGCACGCCACTGTCACTAAAGTATCCAAAAATGGTAGTTGGCCATTGTTCTGAACTTCATAAGTAAATTTAATGGTGGGGAAACGGTTGTTTAGTTTTGTTACAAAATCTTCGATATTAGCGGTATTTGTGTCGAAAATCGCGAAAATCTCATCCACATACCTGTACCATACCCTTGGAAAACATTCGAACTCCTGACTGATTTCATTTTCAAATTTATATATATTGTAAAATAATTTGACTCAGTTATTTATTCTACAACACAGTTTTATTCATAATATTGAAGCAACAATTTTTCCTCGTCGCGCGTTTTGCTAACCATCTAAATACAAGCGGGCGACACCAGGCGTACACCTCCCGTACGTCACGTTTAATACGCGTCTATGACGAGAAGTTACGTGTGCAGATAGCCTTAGCGTCATTAGGAGATGAATAAAACTGTTTTAATAATCTCCTGATGACGTTAGCATGGTTAGCGAAACGCGCGTCGCGTCGATTGCAAATATTTTGTTTCGTTATGTTGTATTGCATTTTGCCGAAGTTTGCAAACTCCAAGTTTATCAATTATTTGCTGTTCATTTCTTTTTTCTAATAACATATTTTTATCCTTCAGATAACACCCTACAGATTTTGTATTTGTAGCATTCTTTTATTATCCTGTAATGAATTGTAGATGGTTGGTGTTGACATATAAATGAAATCACTAACTAATTGGTTTTCAGCTTGTGGATGTAAAGGAGAATACTCTATCGGAGTGGGCTGCAATGCCGAAACCGGACAATGTGAGTGTTTACCGGGCGTGGTTGGTGAAAAATGCGACCAATGTCCTCACAGATGGGTATTTGTACCTGAAATTGGATGCCATCAATGCGACAACTGTCACCACGCCCTACTAGATGATACTGATGCGTTGGCTGCGTTGATTGACCCTGTTATTATCGAATTTGATGTAAGTATCTCTTAGATTTAATATATTTTCTTAGAATGTTTATAATATAATAAAAGAAAAGTATGGTAAACAATTTAAAAGTTTTATTGATATGTTTTCAAGCTAAACTAGTACTGATATTAGCCAATACTTAAAAAATACTTTGTGAAGGTTAGTATCCGAAATCATTGAATTTTCAAAAAAGTCAGGTCACTTCTACATGAACTCCATTAACTTAAATGCTGTATTCAATTAAGCTTTGTTCCATGAAATCACCCTTTCAGTCAGATACATGCTGCTTGTCGATTTAGATATAAAAAATTGTTCAGAATAAAGCTGAATAATAGAGCGGCATAGATCGGCGAATCCGTTTTTTTGCAGTAGGGTGCCGCTGCTAGAAAATGTATAGGAAGATCTCTAGTGAATAGTCAATATTTGTATTCACCACCAAACTTCTAAAAGCCAACTGATCCAAAACCCTCTATGGTTTGATTTTACTATACGTGGCCATCATACATCGCCCTCGATCGAAAGTCAAATTTTTACGTTGAAACACTTCCCAATGTTTAAGTAAATAAATAAATAAATAAATAAATGGTACAATAAAACCAGATTATACAATAATAACAAAATTTTTAAGTCAAAAATTAAAGTAGAAACAGGAAAAAGGTATTAAGCACAGGAACAGAGCGCTAGCAACACTAAAATTTAACGAAAATTTACAAGGAGAGACTTCCAACAACTTGTCTAAAGTTAGGCAGTGTCATATTGAAAAAATCCAGTTCGCTATAATTATCATTTGCAGTCTACACATTCTCGTTAAAGGAATCTGCATGCCATAAGTAGTTCGATGAAATTTTATAGAAAATAAATAAGAGTCACGAACAGTTCTTTGGGGTACATGAGATTTAAAAGCTCTGGGCAAATTATAAGACTGTTAAAAATTTTGTACAACATATATAAATCTGTTTGTGAGCGACGAACTCTTAATGATCTTATGTTTAAGAGATTTTAAATTTCTATGTAATTGAATTGTTCAATGGGTATTCTCAATTTAAATGCCACGAATCTGAAAAATTTACGCTGAACTTTTTATAGTGACTCTATATAAATGTTATAGTGTGGTGACCATATAGAGCTTGCATATTCCATAACTGATCTTACAAATGAACAATATAGAGTTTTAAATCACATAATGTTGTCAAAATATCTTAATGTACGAAGAATGAATCCTAACAATTTGAATGCTTTGTTTCTGACATAATTTAGGTGAAAGCTGAAACGAAGCTCATTATCTATATAGACCCCCAAATCCTTAATCCCATTAACTCTATCCGAAGAAGTGCTCTTTATAGTATAGTCAAAAATTACATTATTTTTCTTCCTTGATACAGTAAAAATCTTACATTTGTCAATATTCAGCTCAATAACATTAGACAAACACCATTCAGACAAGGTATTCAAGTCAGATTGCAATTCCAGGCAGTCATCATGATGATTTATAATCTTAAAGATTTTTAAATCATCGGCATAAATCAGACAGTGACAATATTTAAATTTTTCCACAATATCGTCGATAAAAACATTAAATAATAAGGTTGCCAGATGAGCACCCTGAGGGACACCAGAATCAACACATATTTCTTGAGAGAGAAAGTTTTTAATTTTTACAATTTACCTTCTATCCGATAAATAATCCTTAAACCATGCCAACAATAGGCCATTCACTCCAAGAATCTGCAACTTATAAATTAAAACATCTATTTGAACGCTATCGAACGCCTTCGCAAAATTAGTGTAAACAACATCAATCTGTTGTCGATCCTCCAAAGCATCCGACAGAAAGTCACTGAAAATCAACAGGTTGAAACAGTAGACCGTCCTTGAATAAAACCGAGCTGACTGTCTGAAAACGCATTATTAAAAAGGCAAGATATTTTCTTAGCTATTATACATTCAGATATCTTCGCTACAATACACATTTTGGATATTGGACGATAATTTCTTATATTAGCTTTATCACCACTTTTAAAGATTGGTGTTACATATGTTAATTTCCCATAGTCAGGATAGGTACCGGTACGTAAAGACAGATTAAAAATGTTCAATAAAACAACAGTTAAAACACATTGGCAATTCTTAAAAAAACAATACTGTAACAAATTGATCAGTTGGGCGTCACTTAATAATGAAATACTAGCTCAGTCGCCAATTAATTTAGTTGGACACTAATTTATAGCGAAAGTTAATTTATTTAGTTTAATTAAGTATGAGATTCATTTTCTCTGAGGATGTGAGTTGTCTCTTTTATTAATTATATTTGTGCGCCAGAGTTCCTAGAGACAATGCAAACTGAGTATAAACACTTAAAGATTAATAACTATAAATATATTAATATCAAAAAATTGCCCTTATAATTCGTGTCTCACAGATATCGATCTTGCGATAAAATAAACAAGAGAATTTAAAACAATAATATATTAATTTTATAATTAATTTACAAATATGAGTGATGAAATTTGAAAAATTGAAATCCATATAATCAGATGTAAATATAACTTATGAAATTGTTTGAAATATAGTTTTTTGAATAAATTGACTGGCAATGAGAATGAAAATTAAAAGATTAAAAAAAATTTAATTATAACAGATAGTTGATCTTTACAAACGATCTTTCTTCTGACTGACTGATACTTAACTTCGTTCAGTTATCTGTAACCATGCGATCGGTTGGGATCTCCACTGGAACCGCTTCTGCCTGTACCTAAGTTCAATCGATTTAGGTTTATCCAGGACTTACAGGTAATCCTAGTGACGACTCCCACCAGTTTTCACGGCACAGCTGTAGTTGACGTCTCCACTCAGTCGTAACACGAAAAAATAGACAAGTCTTAGACCAACGTATACTGCTAATTAACTAATTATTCAGGAAAATCCTGTGGACCTCAGTTAGACTATCACATAGGAGGTAGTAATCAAAAATTTGAAAATTTACTGGTTAAAGCAGGTATAAACAATTTTAAGTTGAGCAAAAATTATAAATAACTATTGTTAAGAAGCGCTATAAATAATTACTATTACTGAAGATATTTCTTTTCTTTACTTTAAGATATGAAATTCAAAAGAAATTATGACTGAAATTTATAATTCAAAAGAAAATTATGAAACTTTGTTCCAAACAGTGGTTCTCGGCAAATTTAAGTAAAAGATATCTTGATTTTAATGATGAATAGAAAAATAGAGGTACAACCTCTCTATAAATGAGTCTTATAACTCAAAATAAGTAATTTCTATTACTCTTCTAAATGGCCCTTGGCACACAAATGATAATTGAGCGTAATTACACCTCAATTAAGGTAATCACTACCTCACATTGAGATAGGAATTTAGATGAAAGATAAAGAAAAAAAACAGGTAAATTTACACATGAGAGCTTAACCTCTCATAAATGCAAATTAATGTCGGTACATCAGTGTTGAAACGTGACAGGGCAAAGAAAAAAAATATTGAGACTAACAATACTATGAGGGAAAATCAGAGAAATTCTACTAAACATTCAATTTACCACCTTTGCAGGCATATATAAAATCCACTCTGAGAATTCCCCAAATTAGACTGTTCAATTTAAATGAAAATACGTAAAACAATGTGCGTGACCCCTAAACGATGAAATAATTTCGTTCTCTGCAAATTTGGACTAAACCATTATCAAATTACATGAATTTGACTAATGAGATACGCAATTATCCACCAACAAATCGGTATTTTAACCCGATGGTCACTACAAAAAATTAAGATTATTGAAGTTGTAAGTTAATCGAAAGTTTAATATAAAAATGCTAAATTCTTGCTTTAGCAGAATATTATTAAGCGAATCAGAAACAATTATTAATTATGTATTAAAAAAATGAAAAAAATAGTGAAATATATGCAAGATGAATAAAACATTTCAAGATCAAAAACTAGCACTTACCCAGTCAAACGTTGCCGCAAAGATAAACGACCTTGCTTTCAACATTCAAGACGTTCAATCTCTTATGATTTTCGATGCTTTAATTGGATGATTTAAATCACGTCACTACCGCTATAGGACACGCGGCGACAAACTAAGGAAATACTCAATATATACTAAATATAGCAATCTATAGTAAATTAAATTCATAAATTGTAGGCATTAAATAGTGCGCTACGCTTTCCAATTACCAACTTCATGAGATAAGCCCATTTCCGAATAGATGGCACTGACGATTCATATATCAAACATCGAAAATCATTGATAATTAAACAGAATTTAGTGGAGCGGAATAAACTTATATTCCGTTACAATACATCTAAGCCATCAGGGTCTGGTCCTAGACTGGTCTTAAGATCACTAATACAATTAAAAACATCAATCAAAGAAATGTCACAGGAGTTCAACTCCATCGCCAGCCCTTACAATTGGAGGAAGAAAACAGTCTATTTTTTTGTACACTGAGCCATGATGATCAGGGAAAAAATTTGCAATTTCTTGAGGGCATTCAGTGCTTGAATTATTATATGTCATAGAGCGAGGTAATTCTGAGGTTTTATTTTTCCTATGGACAAATCTCCAAAACTCTTTACTGTCATTGCTAATATCACTTTGAACTTGGTCAATGTGATTTTTATATCAAATGTCATACATTTCTTTGCATTTTGCTCGAGCATTACTAATCCAAAATTTAGACAAACTGTTTTCCAGAGGGCTGATTGCCCATATATTCTTGATAGATGTTGTTTATTTTGTTCAAATTAATATTTAATTTGGCGCAGCGCTTGTGGATTCTACTATTTTTCTTATGTTAGAAAGCAGTCATCCCTCGAGTTATTTTTCTGCTGGTACTTTTTTCCTCCAATTCCTCACCGGACCGCATTGATGGGATGATTAATTAATTCCTTTCACGCTAATGTATCGTCATGAGACAAATAACTATGACAAAACAGAGAGTTGGTAGAACATTTTCCAAAAGAGCCCAAAGTCATCCCAAGCATCAGGAAGTGAGTACTGCATTTTGAGTATTATGATCAATACCTACTTTTATTATAAAATTATTTCTATCCATATTCTTTATTGAAAGCAGTGCAGAGATGGTACATAACCTTCTTCCTGGAATTTCTGTTGAGAAACCCAGGCCCGTATTAAAATGATTAAAACATGTGATCACGTTGGTTAGACGGCTCTTGATAGTAATTTTGGTTAAAGTCAACGAATGCCATTGACTACGTCTACAACACGAAATTACTATCTATTTGATCAATTTCGCTTCAAGAATCCGGTTCCGATCCCAGAAAATAAAGCAAAGAAAAAGGTATCTAAAACAAAAGATGGAGCAACGTAAAAGATGGATAAAGGAAGATCTGTTAACTTAACCTAACCTATCAACCTTATTATTTTTCATTATTTCCTTTCTTGTTTTGTTTTTGCTTTTATTTCCATTTGATATGTCAACCATAAAAGAAAAGTGTTATTTCACAATATTTGTCAAACTTTTAAACGACTTAAAAAAAAGAACATAACCAAAATACCAAATAAACAGGCAAACAGCTGTTGGAGTTGAATGCCATTTCAATTCCATTTTTTAATCCGTCTTTATAGCTAACTAAGCATTTTTAGATCGCATTCAGCCAGTTCAATCCTGAAAATTAGAGGACTGAATTGAAATGTCAGATACGATCAAAATCTCAATTTGGACCGTGTATATCACGACTTTCAAGTCGATGTAACTGCATCCGATCGGTCAGATCGCATACAGTTTCACGTTGTATACATAGTCATTGTACACCGATACTTCTAGAACCTTCAGTTTTGAGGTTTTTGAGCTAAATTTCAACAAACAACTTCAGAGTAACTAGATAATGGAAAGAAATGTTAGAAGAAATTAAAAACAATTGTATATATACATAGACCTAGAAAAACAAGAGGCCCGATGATTCATTCATAAAACCCCTGGAAAGACGATCTGCCACTATTTGCAATGTTATTGAAAATGACCAATGGGTGAGAGAGAGAACGATAAATTCCGGCACTGAGTAGCAACAATGCTAATAGTTTGCGTGTTTGTTGCACCATGGGTTAAGTTTTGTCTCGTAAAATAAGGATACAAGTTATTTGCACCATTTCGGTTAAAAAAACAACACCAATAACAAAATAATAATTTTTATTATTCTAAATTTCGTTTGTGCGTCAGGTGGTAATACACCCGACATCGACACTGATATGTAAACATATCCTATATCGACATGAAAATCTAATGCCGCCTTAGGTCGCGTGACGCCTGAATATAGGCAACCACTTATTTGAAATTGGATACCTATATATGGCGTTATAAAGAACACGTTTTACACTAACGGTTACAGACAGCTTGCAACACGCATCTCCGTCACAGATACCGCCTGAGGTGCGTTGTTTAATGTCTACATTTGTAACGTTTGCAATAGAATGTATAATATTACACTTTACGCATATAACTCCGCTAGCTTCGCTCGGTACGCGGCGCAGCGAACAAAAACTAACCAAAACTAACCCCAGGGCACGCCCAAAATAAAAAAAAACTTTTTACAAATATAACCTCAAGAAAATATAAATAGGATTAAAACTAACCGTAAAAATTAACGCGAGCAAAATCGCGGGTAAAAGCTAAAAGTGTCCTATGGCCTTTACTATACTCTTGAAAATATCTGTACAAAATTTCATGATGATCGGTTGAGTAGCTTATGCGTGAAAGCGTAACAAACACATTCGCATTTATTATATTAGTTATTCGAATTTATAATATTAGTTAGGATTCTTTAAAATACTTACTGGCAGCTTCAATCGGAGTGAATTAATTCACTGCACAAATTCGACACGAAAATCTAATGCCACCAGGAATAACATCATCTTATGGGCACAGCTTATTCTCTACCAGCTAGTCATCTTGGGACGGCATCCTTTGATTTGGGAAAGTCAATAACCAAATTTTTAGAAGAGGGGCCATGACTCAATATTGTTTTAAACGTCTGGGCATCTGAATAATAGTTTTGACAGTTCTTTTAATCTAAAATATGTTTTTTTATCGTCTAAAATACGTTTAAAAACGGTTTTAAATGGCAAAATTGTATAAAAATTGGAAATTTCCGAACTTTTTTAGGACTAGAGCTGTGGCTTCGGACGAATTTGTCTTGGATTTTGAAGCGAAAATTCATTTTAAATTCAACCGTCTATTAAAAATAAGCCGTGCTATGGATCAAAATACACTGAGAAAATAATACAATGAAACCGCCCTAGCGGCTAGCTTTTTAGACGCGCCATTTGAGTCGTTGCAATCGCGGCCGTCCTGGTTTAGCTTGCTCCTCAATGCCCACGAGTTATAATGTTACATCGGTTTACACATTCCGTCCCCACATTTCCATCCCATTTGCCGAGATTTACCCTCATACCGCCGCGTAAGATGTTTACACATCAAAAACGACATTCTCGCGCGCGGCTAATTAAATTTTTATTTTGAAGTACGTTCACTTCCACCGGGCAGACCACCAGATCAACACACCTCAAGAATGAGGGACACGTGGGGCGTATATACTATCAATAGCTGACGCGCTCGAATATTTTTTTATTACAGTTTTTTTAAGTTGTAATGAATTGATCTTTTGTGCGTCACTTAATAATGAAATACTAGCTCAGTCGCCAATTTGTAAGGATAGTTAATGTATTTAATTTAATTTAATTTAATTAAGTATTAGATTAGGGTGTTGATTGGATTGTTTCCTTTGTCAACCGAAATTTATGAAGTGAAACTTCTTAACGCGCGCCGGGAGTAAAATTTTAAGGTCGCGAACGCTACACGATGAGCGACACGACCTGGCGAAAGAAAAATATGAGAATATTGTTATTGTGATATCCTTGTTAGTTTACAAGATAAAAATATGGGATTTGCTCTATTACCTTGTCAAGACATAAGCGAAACTTTTATGAAGGATAGTTTTTTTTCATTTAGGCCTTCCCTTTTTGTTAATTATTGAGTGTTATATTTAAAAAAAAAAACTACTTTTTAACCAAATCCGAGGCTAGGGTGTTTAAGTTTAAGTAGTTTCACTTCTGATATGCGCACATAGTGCCCACGCTTTTTTTTTGAGGCGCCAGAGCTTCTAGAGTCAACCAGAACTGAACTAGAATGTTTAAATATAAATAACAATAAGGACAGAAATATCAATTTGCTCTTATAATTCGTAATGTCTCACAGAGCTCTATCTTGCGGCAAATCAAAGAAATAGATTAAAAACAAGCCATATATTAACTATATGATTAAATTACAAATGTGATTTATGGTACTAAGTGAACTGGAGTTATCAATATAATTAAATTACAAATACAATCAAATACAATCGATGAAACTACTTGAAATATAGTTTATAAATAAATTTACTTTGTGATGAGAATGAAAAGTAAAATTAATGTAAAAGATTAAAAAAATTGAATGAATAGGTAAGGCGATTACAATGGTCTTTGCAGCTTATTTCTCTTCTGATTGGCTAATACTTAGCTTGTCCAACTATCCTATAACCATGCAACCGTATTGGGACTTCTACTGGAAACTGGAACCTGCTTCTGCCTATTCCCAACTGACTTGAGCTGATGTAGGACTTAAAGGTTGTCTCAGTGTCGTCTCCCTCTACAGGTCTAACACAGCGACGTGGACGATAGTGGTTTTCTTCAGCCAACAGTATTCACATGCAAAAAAATAATAATCTAACCTTGGAATTGATTGCCTTTGGCTCCACAAATGATTGAATTTGGTTTGAATTGTTATAGAGCCACTTCGGCCCAGGCTCAAGGATTTAAACAGCACAAGTGCAAGTTTAGTGACCCTAATGAAATGTGTACCT
>JAEQML010075869.1:0-13634 GCA_016904865.1 Pissodes strobi
AGGGTCCTCTCCACGGGTACCGCTCTCCGCTCTGGCACACGTATATCGCTTTGCCTTAATTGCGATATCTATTTTTGCGTGTTTTGGGTTAAAAAAACAACCGCTAGCGTGGTATGCCCTTGTTGCTTATCATCGGCTGGATGTGGTGCACCAGGTTTGGAGAAGTCAGGTTATGATTTGAAGTGCTTTGGAGATGGTGAACCGTACATATACTAATACTGGTATTTATTTGGAGAATATTTTAGGATTAAGAATACCTACTTCATGATTTGTAAGTAATATCATTTACCTATCTGTAAAGCTGTCTTTGGCAAATTTAGATTTTCTATAGATTGAGTGATAATACACATCTTATTTTGTATCCTTGCGGCAGAATAAAATTCATGAATTTTAAGCCCTGTGTGTTATTTACCATCATTCTAGTGACAGGATATTTGCCTAACAGTTTGTATCTCACGATTGTCAATAATAGTCAATATTATGTAAGTTTCTTTTCTATTGTTTATCGTTTATACATGTGATTGTAATTGTACTGTGTACTTGTCTTATATCAAGGGATCTCATCATTAGGGAAAGAATAAATTATTTATTTTGGGGAAATATTATGCCTTAGTGAAAAGCTCCTCCAAAAATTAGTTTTCAGGATTTACTAACATTATAGAATTTTCCAAGTTAAGTCACAGTTAACTTGGTGGTGCCCAATATCTTTATTAAAGTGTACCGATGATCCACGAACCTAGCTCTCCACTGTATTACTGGCTGCCGTTCGCATCTATATAGTAGAGTGCTACTTATAACTTATTTTGCCTTGTGTGGGCACCTCGGGGTTACAAGCTGAAATTTTCACAGAATGAAGGATTTATTATATTAATTCAAAATCCGAAGGTAGTCAAAAATTAGAACGGGCAAAAGGGCAGTATACCTAAAAACCGAGATTATTATATGAACGTGTAGGATATTAATTTATGAATGTTTTCATATAAAATTCATCTACATTTTTGTTCGAATTATATTTTTTATCATTGCTTGAAATATGCAAATTACGTTGGCTCTTACGGCAAAATAAATCAAAAAATTTAAATATCTCCCTTCGAACCTGGGCAAAATCTGATTGAAATATATTCATTTTTGTATTCACCACGCATTCTCTCCGAAATGAGGGATCAAATCAAAAAATGTTATTCTTGCAAAAAGTTTGCCTTAAGTATCTAGAATATATAGGTGCAAGGATAATTTTTTTTCTCAAATGGTAATGGACAAATAGAATTAAATGTAAAAAAAGTAATTTTCTTCTAGCCGCGATCGTCGGATCTCGCGCTGCCCCAGTAGTTTAGCATCTCACTTTTCTTCATAGCTCCCTCTCTTTCTCGCCTATTGTACAATACAATAAGTGGTTTTACACATTACGAGTTAGAATACTAATAATAATAATAGCTATTATTATTTGAATAAAGTCAATGAAGACATTTTCGATTATACTGAAATTTATTTTTCCTATACGCTGGCTGCTAGGCAATAAAGCAGTAGAAAAAAAATCGTATACTTAATGCAACTGATATTAAATAAGGGACTAGCTTTTATTCAAAATAGATAAACTCAAAATGTAAAAAAAAATCTTTATAATAACAAAATCTATTCATCTTCACTGCCTGTACCTTCTTCAGGAATAGACACAATGACTTCAATATTGCCTTCCAGTATTTTTTGCATGATCCTATGCAACCTATTTAATTTCTTCTACGTGTACAAGCTTTAAAGCTTGTACACGTTGCTTCCATACAATCTAATAAAAAATTATTTGATTAATGATTACTTATTTAATCTAATAATAATTTACCTTTTTTACATCCACATGCAATAAATACTTTTACATGCACAACAGTGGAATTTAGTTATCCACTCTGTTTTTAATTAAAAAAAGAACAGTTAACGAAATTAGAGCACTCTCATAAAACGAATTTCAAAGTTCACAACTATAGTGATTGGATTTACCAATATTTTTGATAAGAAAACAAATTGCGAACCAATTGACAACAAATTATTATCCAAGAACCACTTAAATAAGTAAACCACTTACAGATTTCCACTAACTTTATTTAAACATGACACGTGTTTCGACGGTAACGTCTTTTTCAAATGTGAATAGTTACACTAAAATATGCTAAAATTCAGTTCAGTTGTTGCAGGTAAATTACAAAAAATAACCTTGACCCAGGCGCCTTATGAATAGCAAAGGAAACAAGTTAACAATTTCTAGGAAAGGTTTAATAACGGAGAAAACCCAAAATCAGTTTGTTCGTTAAGTAATGTATTCAATTTTTTATATTTATTGATTTCCATAATTTCTAACAGATTTAATTTTTTACCTTTATTTTCAATATGTAAAACATTGAAATCATTATTGAAAATGTGGTTTTCATTAATTAAATGACAAGCATAGTTAGAAGTATCCTTGCCATTAATGAAACAAGACTGGTGTTCTTTAATTCTCTTTTCAAAAGGTCTACCAGTTTGACCAATATATACTTTGGAACACGAACCACAATTTAATTTATAGACACCATTTTTCTTACTTTTAGGTGTAGGGGATTTGTTATTTTTAATGAACTTACTACTTTTTTGTTAGTTTTAAAGGCAATTTTGGAATTCACATTTTTATTTTTTATATACTGTGAACTTTCCTGTGTGTGTTAAAATTTGATAATTGTTAAGTTCAGTATTATTAATTTTTGGGTACACCAATTCTAAACCTTTTTTGGTATCCTAATTTTTAATTAAATTATTAACAATGTTAGCCTTATAACCATTATTCACAGCAATTTGTTTGATTATATTAATCTCTTTATTGTAATTATCTTCAGACAAAGGGATGTTATTTAGTCTATGTATAAAACTATTAAATGCTGCCATTTTTTGATTGTACGGATGGTTAGATGAGTTGTGAATAATTATATCCGTATAAGATGGTTTGCGATAGATGTCAAAGGTATGTTTATTGTTTACATTTGAAATTTTGAGGTCTAAAAAATTAATAGAGTGTTCCTGTTCCAATTCTACTGTAAATTTAATATTGGGATGTAATGTGTTAATAAATTCTGAGAAAATGGCAGCATTTAATTAGTTTTTAGAAATTGTTAACTTGTTTCCTTTGCTATTCATAAGGCGCCTGGGTCAAGGTTATTTTTTGTAATTTACCTGACACAACTGAACTATATAATTTTAGCACATTTTAGTGTAACTATTCACATTTGAAAAAGACGTTACCGTCGAAACACGTGTCATGTTAAAATAAAGTTAGTGGAAATCTTTAAGTGGTTTACTTATTTAAGTGGTTCTTAGTTATGGATCTCCATCAAGTAAAGGCTAATTCGATTAAATTATTATCCTCTATAGTCACGAAGAAGCTGATACTAGGATTTTGTTGCATATACTCTCTGCTAAACATTGTATGTATTTGACATGCATAATGGACTCCAATGACATTGATGATGTACTTGTACTTCTGATACATTTTAAAAATATATACTTCTAAAGAATTTGAGTAAAATGTGGAAGAGGAAATTCGGTGCGATATGTGGCCGTTCATGATATCAACCTAGAGGAAAAACTTGCAAAAAAATTACCAGCATTTCATGCTCTAACGGGTTGTCATACAACCAGCCAGTTTTCAGGATTAGGAAAAATAAAATGTTGGAAAATTTATCTAAATTATTCCGATTATTTAGCCGGTATTGGAGTCCAGGAATTTTCAGATGTCATGTTCAATAACATAGAGAAATTTATCATAAAATTATTTTCAACAAATCCAAACATTTCGTCTATTAATATTTTAAGGACACTATTGGCCTCTTCATCGCTAATTGAAAAAACTAGCCCCTACAAAAAATAGTTTAAAATTTCACAGTCTGAGAGTACATTATCAAACTAAGGTGTGCTTCAGTTCTTTAGAACCAAATCCCCTATTACCAGAGGTGACAGAATGCGGATGGAAACACCAAAAACATTTAACCTAAAGAGACCCGACAACTCATTCATAAAAACCCGAAATCTTGCAAAAATATCAACAAAACAATTGTCCCGCCTCCTTATATTTTTATGTATGGTGTACAAACTTTTGTCAAACTTCGTCCCCACTACTAAATGTAGTATTGCCCGCCCCCGCCTGAAAGAAAGCAAGGACAGTTCATAGACGTAGACTTTGAAAATGTGAGTCCATCATAATAATAATTTCAATAAAGTAATTGAAATGATGGTATTTATTCGAGTGCATTATTTAAAATATATTTATGTTTTATTTATAGTGTGTGGGTTAGATTGAGTTAGTTTGGGTTAGATATGGGTTCTGAAGGTTAGTTAACACAAAATAGTTATTTTGCTGTGTCACGAAATTTTTCCGTGTCCTTGCAAAACCACTGCGATGAAACCAAAGAAGTATTCACTTCAAAAATTATTTAATAGAGGTTGGTAAATGACTGCAAACATATCAGATTATCCATTAATATCACATACATAGGTAAGTATTATAAAATATTAATTAATCACATAACAAAATGGTGCCCACTGTACTACTGTGTTTCATTTACTTTTACTTACTTGTGGAAACTCAGGTTTGGATGATAATAGCTGGAGATTTTGCATACCTCACACCGCAAGACCATCGTTACTTTGATATAAAGTTTATAAAAAATATTTATAGGAAATCACTCACGAAATACAAAAAAGCTACACGTCGCGTCGCGTCGCACAAATTCAGGCTTTAAAACGTCCATTTGAAACCAAACAAAACTGGGCGAAGAGTGCTATTTTGCACGTTTTTTAATGAAAAACATTTATTTATTCAAGTCGCGATAAAGTTGCACGGCCATCTTGTTACTTTTGACGTCTGTATTATTAGGAATCCCATTTAAAACGGTGTCGAAATATTTGCTAGTGAGCTTTGACATTGCACAATTTTGTTAATATCATTGCAACCAGTCATCAAAAATAGTGTCGAAAAGAGCTTCTTTTCGACACAACTTTGCGTATCGAAAAGACTTCTTTATGATACCAAAATAGAAATAGTATATTGTGCAACAAGTGCTGAAAATAAGACTTTTCACACGATTGAGACAGTTTGGTGACACGAGCCGTAAGCGAGTGTCATAAAGTCTCAAGAGTGTAAAAAGACTTTTCAGCACGTGTAGCACACTATACTTTTTCTACGACTGCTACATACAGGGTGCCCCACTGGGAGTGTGGTAGAAATATTATATGGGAAACATTTTTATTATTGATTTATCAGAAAATTTTATTCCTAATGAAAGAAGCTACGTGAGTAAGAGATTCTCGCTAAACTATAACTAGGGGCACAGTCCTAAAATGGGGCCACCGAAGTGGGGTCCCTCTTTTCCAAATATTTTGAAAAAGAGGCTCCGAGGACGAAGCCCTAAAATGGGGCCCCAGGGGGCGAAACCCTAGAATGGGGCCTATGGTTCGGGAGTCCCATTTTTTACAGATTTAGCAATGGAGCCCCCGGGGGCGAAGCCCTAAAACGGGACCCCAAGTCTTAAAAGGGGGCCTCTGGTATAAGAGTTCCATTTTCTACAGTTTTGCAAAAAGGGGCTCCCAGGGGGTGAAGCCCTATAATTGGGCCCCCTTTTTTTAGAGATCTGGTAATGGAACCTTTGAGGGCGAAGCTCTAAAACGGAGACGAAGCACTTTAATCTAAATACCCGAATAAGCGTGTGAATGTGAAAGTATACTTTGCACACGCCGTGTGCAAAGTATACTTTTCACACGATGTTTGAAATGTCCAGTTTTCAAGAGCAGTTGTTAGTGCGTTTTTGTCTATTTTCAGGGCAGTCGTAGAAAAAAGTATATTCAACATACATTTGCAATGAATGGTCATTGCATAATATACTATTCAGCAGCTAATAATGAAATAAAATTTCCGAAAACTTATTTCCTGAATAATTTCAAATTTGAACACGAAATTTATGAGATACCAAAAATACGCAATTTTATCCCGATTTGAACGTTTTTGTGACACATAGGGTTTTTCTGCTCTCAATGATCAAACGAAAAATTAAATCATACCACTGCTAGCCTAAAAATAAATTGCTTATCATTATTTTTGAGACAAATAAAAAGGAACTGAAGTATACAAATTTTATTTAAAAACATACAAACATGAAAAATATCTGGTTAATGACATATTCAAAAAGTAGCTTAATAACTATTTTTTTCTATTAAATACCTATTAAAACATATTTACAGCAGTGCCTTCACTGGTTTTGAAACGTTACCAAGTTAGTATACTTATCGAATGGGGAAGAGCCGTCGGTCGTCGACATCCAATGCTCTCACTCTATTGGTGCAGTTACTTTACTACGTGCATACTATAAATATTTTGGGGGTAAAACAAGGCGGAACCAAGGGAAGCGACATTGTCAGATTGACATGTAAGAACTTCAGAACCGGTTTTTGATGAATCAAAAATGGGGAAAATAAGTATTTAGTGTTATAATTTAAAATGAAAAAAGTATGTACAGTAACTCGTAAACTTAAAATTTGGCAACGCTACATCTATGGATCATAGAATGTGCCTCAATGTTGGGGGAAAACAAAGAACCATTTGTCCCGTCTCTTCAGGTTAAATGTCTTTGGGAAACACTTCCAGCATTTCCTTCGGATACAAAGTATTTATTGCATGTGGATGTAAAAAAGGTAAATTATCATTAGATTAAATAGGTACATAATAAAACCTAATCAAATAATTTTTTATTAGATTGTATGGAAGCAAAGCTTGTACACGTAGAAGAAATTAAATAGGTTGCATAGGATCATGCAAAACAATTACTATTGGCAATATTGAAGTCATTGTGTATATTACTGAAGAAGGTACAGGCAGTGAAGATGAATAGATTTTCTTATTATAAAGATTTTTTTTACATTTTGAGTTTTTGTATTTTGAATAAAAGCTAGTCCCTTATTTAATATCAGTTGCATTAAGTATACGATTTTTTTTTCTACTGCTTTATTGCCTAGCAGCCAGCGTATAGGAAAAATAAATTTCAGTATAATCGAAAATGTCTTCATTGACTTTATTCAAATAATAATAGCTATTATTATTATTAGTATTCTAACCCGTAATGTGTAAAAACCACTTCTTATTGTATTGTACAATAGGCGAGAAAGAGAGGGAGCTATGAAGAAAAGTGAGATGCTAGACTACTGGGGCAGCGCGAGATCCGACGATCGCGGCTAGAAGAAAATTACTTTTTTTACATTTAATTCTATTTGTCCATTACCATTTGAGAAAACAAATTTATTCTTGCACCTATATATTCTAGATACTTAAGGCAATTTTTTTGCAAGAATAAAATTTTTTGATTTGCGAGGTGAATACAAAAATGAATATATTTCAATCAGATTTTGCCCAGGTTCGAAGGGAGATATTTCAATTTTTTTATTTATTTTGCCGTAAGGGCCAACGTAATCTGCATATTTCAAGCATCGATAAAAAATATAATTCGAACAAAAATGTAGATGAATTATATATGAAAACATTCATAAATTAATATCCTACACGTTCATATAATAATCTCGATTTTTAGATATACTGGCCTTTTGCCCGTTCTAATTTTTGACTACCTTCGGATTTTGAATTAATATAATAAAACCTTCATTCTGTGAAAATTTCAGCTTGTAACCCCGAGGTGCCCACAAAAATCATTTATAGAAGGCTTTTACTGCGTTGGGCACTCTACTAATAGGTAGGTTTACTGAAAGGGTTTAGCAAATGTTGCCATAAGTTAACGCCAAATATTTAATTAAAATAAAAATATTTTTCACATCAATCAATTCAATAATTTTAATTAAGTATCAGGTGGCCAATTTGCCCAATAAGTTATGTTCATTCTGTAGTGACAACCAACAGGATGGAAACGGTCTTATCCAACAACACCGAGAGATTCGATGTTGTCTTATCCCTAACCTGCTATGCGGAATGAATTAGTCATCTATAGTCAGTTAAACCGAAATGAAGCAAAATCTTTAAAATAGCACTTTCATAATTCGTGCATTTTATTTCTAGATATACATTATTACTATCTTTTCATAGTAAATAACATATTTCATCTGCAAATATATCCAAGCCATATGATTTATTAGAAGCAACACAATATATAAGAATAATTTCAATATAAAAACTCTTATGGTGGTAAAATCCACCAAACCCTAAAATATGAACTCCTAATATAAAAAATACATTTTAATTTAGGGATGAGAATCGGTCATATGGCTAAAACGAGAAAACTTTAATTAATTTAATTAATGAAATGGTTAGGTTTGCATGTTCAAACATCACGCTTATTCTACTTGAAGCAACAGCAGACCGTTGATCTGCTTGATCCGGCTTCGGTAGTTCATGCCAAGTATTTCGCTAAAGAATGATATTTACTAGTAGGAATATCAAGTAGCCATTTAGAATAGCTCCAATCAGAATTTCGGATCATACCTAATACAGCGGAAATAGTGTTATCTCTGGTCCAAGCTATGGGAGATGGTGTGGTCAGAAAAACGAACATTTAGCAATTTAGCAATATTCTTAAAATATTTCTATTCTTAGAAGTACGTGAATTTGATTTTCTTGGACGCCAATTATAATATAAATACTTTCATAATAACTTAAGAAGTTGTCTTATGAACCATGCGATGTTTAATCTGCAAATATGTTTACGGCAGATTAGTTGTATCAAGTAACAGAAAATATAAGAAGCATTCTAATCTCTATTATGATTGTAAAATCGACAAAATTTGTACGAAACTCGCAAGCATGAACTATGTTCTTCATGGGTTGATAAATGTTTTTATTGGGCTATCTTTTGGCATATGAGTCACTTCTGTAACCAAAACAACAGAACTGCTCTATTGGCCATTCTCGTTATTTAGACTTTTATTGAAATTAAATTTGCAGGTCTAAGCACCACGCTTGCAAGAAACAGCAGACAGTTAGAGCCATGACACACACAGCGGTTTTTGACGCGGCGCGGCATATGCATCAGATGACGTTCCGAGGCGGCTAACAAGCAGCGCCTCGTCAATCGCCGCCGTGTGTGTTTTTCCCACCGATCTCCATATATGGATAAGCACAAACCGTCTGCATGCGTCGAAAAATCGTACCAATCATGGGGAAAAAAACCGGGTTCTGCGTCGGACAGAACTGAAAATAGGATAATTTTACTCATGCGCACAAACACCGAGAAGCGACAGAACGAAATCAGCTCATAAAGCTTTTACAGTTCGGTAATCAAAAATATTATCAAATTTCTCTGACCTTGCTTGTTGCTTGCGCTTGAAATAATTCTTTTTTCTGTGTTTGCCGTAATGGGTTTCGGCGTTTCGTTTCGTTCACTTATTGAAGTACGTACGTGCGTCTGAGTGGTTTATATTATCGTTTTCGTTAAAAATAATTAATTTACTCCTGGACATCTAGTTTAGTTTATTATTATAATAGTTCGTTATTAGTGAATTGTTAGTGTATAAGTTGGTGTAGACGTTAGGAATATGATTTAAAGACAAAAGACCTTAAAAGACAATGGCGTCAACTGCCAAGGTCAAAGAAAATACTCAACGGTGTTTGATTTGGTGTTGCCAAAATAAGGGTAGAATACCAGGGATTTCTTATTTTAAGTAAGTATCATGTTTTAAGGAATATTTCCCTCATGTATAAAAAATCCCATCAGAGGAGTGCAATTCTCGGAAAATTACAGCGATAATTGCACTGTAGAAACCGAAAGAGCACAGCGATAATTGCATCGTACGTATCTATGGTAATTCCATTGAAAATTTGACAGCGACAATTTATAAATAACGTCAAAGTCTAGTGAATATATAGGTATTATTAAAAATGTCTCGTTCCGGATTAAAAAAAAAATCGTTTTTTGCATCTCTGTACTTTCTTTACAGTTACATGTACGTTTTTGTATTAAAAAAAGAGTAAAAATGTATTTTTTTAAAACCATGTCCTAATTCGGGAAATATTCCCCCGAATTACACTCGTGCATCAAAATAATCAGAAAATTTTGCATTCGAGCGTGTTGTCTTAGAAAAACTGCATTCGGTCATTTTCATATTTTGCAAAAAGAGCCCTCCACCTTCGGTGTCGGGCTCTTTCTCCAAAATATGAAAATGAACTCATGCAGTTTTTAGACAACATGCTGTCATGCAAAATTATCGGTAATTTTGGTGCACTTGTGCAATTACTTCCGATAACTGCAGCATTACATACAAAATATGGAAATAATATCTTAAAAAGGGTTTATTTACTGTCACGATGCATAAATAGCAGTGAGTTTATTCAGTTTTATCATTTTGTATTAAAAGAGTCTTCTTATAGGTAGGATGAATTTTAATTTACTTTGTTGAGGAGCTTTTGATGCTCTAAACAGTTTTTTTTAGATCCTTAAATGGGTAATTGTTCTCCATACTTGTTTCTGCTATTTTAAAAGATTTTTAAAAATTGTTTTACATACTACATATATGGGTTCAATAATATAGAAATGATCCGTGGGGGGAGCTTTAATTTTTTTTCCAATATTTACCCCCTTCTTTTAAAAATTTGAGACAGAAAAGTGTAGTGAGTGACGTAAAGTACAATTTGTATGTATTTTCTATCTGTAAAGGCAAAGAAAAAATAGAAGAAGGGAGTAAAAATTGGAAAAAAATGTTAAAGCTTCCCCCACGGGTTATTTCTATGTTGAACTTATAGAACAGTCTGTAAAATGTTTTAAAAAAAAATCTATTAAAATAGCAGAAACAGGTATACGGAACAATGAGGAAGTTTCATCAATTCAAACTAAGTGAAAACTAAGTGGACACGTGTTTTTTCTTTTTTTCATAAGGCGAAAAATGAGGCAGATACATACTACCTACATATTTTGTATTATTGGCTTTTTCCAAATAGACTACTACTACTACCTAATGTAAGTTAATGTAAATAAAACGTTTATCATGATGTTTTGTTTTAATAAACCTTTCTTTGCCCCAAAGTTATTTTAGCTATTCAATGCAACAAAAATTCATATTTTAAAAAACTAAAAAAGGTGTATTTCTTGCCTATAGATTTTGGTATGTAATGTGTGAATGCAAAATACTTTAACATTACAAATCTCTTTTAAAAGTAGTACCTATTCAAGACTAACTTAAAGAGAAAGTAAAAATTAAGGCAAACGCATATAAAAAGGGTTTTATTAGGAGGTGCTTCCATTTTTTAATATTTTTGAATCAAAGGGATGATTTAAAAAAATATATATATTTGGAAATTTACAAGTTTCAGTGCTGCGCCTGTGTTACACCAGATTTTACAGTATAAATTATTCAAATTTTCTTGGTCATAAAATCATTTTGGGCAAACTAGTTAATATTTTTAACAAAAAAAATGCATGCCACACATAAAGAATGTAAAAATTAGGTAGGTACCACAATATTTGGTAGTATTTTTTTGCATACCTATCAATGCTTTATTCCTTAAACATAATTATATACTTACTATCATATTTTTACATTTTTTTATTGGTTTTTGTGTCGCCCAGGGACGAGGAAAGAAATAGTTTTTTTTTGTCTCCAAAACAAAGCAAGATTCGGAAAAAATAGCAAAAGTTGTATATTTCATCGGTTGGTCTATTCTATTTCTTTTAAAAACCAATGGCTTGCAATTTTTGTGTTAAATATATCATCTATCAACTTGCTTTTAAATTTTTGGTAATATATACAACGGCGAAAATATTTTTCCAAATTCTTAAAATCCTGACCTGTCGCTTATTCGCGGCCATGCGGTGATGAAGCACGTGGAATCGATCGATAACCTGCTAATTGAAACTGCGCAGTCTCAGAATTACCTTCTTTTGTTTACATCTGAAGGCGCATGAATCACTATGATTTGGATCGCTTTGTGCTTATCCATATATGGAGATCGGTGGTTTTTCCCCATTTGCAATGTATATTATACGCGCCGAGTCGGTGTCCGGCTCGACAGCCGATTCGGCAAGAACCGCTGTGTGTGTAATGGCTCTTAACCTTTATACCCAGAGCTAAATATGTATTAAAATAATATATATATTTTTAAAGTACATAGAGGTAGTAGGTTTTTTTTTAAGCTCCGCGACTAAGGTGTTTTTATGGTAAAGTGACAGGTGTAAGCGAGAATTTTAAGAATATTCAATGGTTTTTCTTTTTGTGCGTAGCAGGAGGAAAGCCGATAGGAGTAGTTGACTTTAGAGAAGGAAAGAAAGAGGAGGAATAGCATCCATTTACGGATCAGCCGTAAATGTGTGATTTCAATGACTCTTTTAAGCAGACAAATTTGCATACTGAATATTCCTTTTTAGCTTTCTTATCCATATTTACGGCCGTGTCAGATCGCCATGTTACGGTGTCAACTGATCGTAGTTCAATTTCGACGTCTGCCCCTGAACTCCCTTTCCTTCTCTAAATAGTAAATAAATAAAGGCAAATCCGCACTTTCTTGAAGATCGCAAAAGTTCATTTCTCAGTTTATTATTTTCTGAAAAATAAAAGCATTTGTGTAATAATGATGTTTTTCTTCTTTTATCAGTAAACTCGACTTCAGCCTTGGACTATTTTTGAACTTTAGCACAGTGTTTGTGGGCTTTCATTGGCAATTATCAAACTATTTCAAAGAATTATATTTCCATTTATTATTATGAATCGGATTCAATTAAAAAATAAGATGTTAGGCATTTCGTTTTAGGTTGAAGATCGACATTTCAGTTTAGTTTAGCCATTAAACCAAAAATCTAAAATAATTCGCTTTGAAAGAAGTCATAAAACACCCCTTTGAAGTTATCCTCAGCTATTTTACCCCATCCAAACCACTTCGCGAGGAGGAGCAGTTGGTGGAACACCAAACCACCGGTGACGGTGACCAAGCCATAAAGAGCTAACTGTCAACAGACTTTGCACCATATAAACGAACGTCTTTTGTTGCAAATAATGTAAGTAGTTGTATTTTGGTGTAGATAAACAGGCAAACCCAATGATTCTACTTGTGTATCACATGGTCATTTGAGAAGTCATGCATCAGTTTTTCCGATCACAAATTGGGATTTTATAGTGACCGACAATATGACGAAAAGAGTGTTTTCTCTGCTCCAGGCTATGTAAATGGTCGACTTTATCATGACACGTTATAACTCAGCAAACTATTGCAAAATATAAGGAGTACTTTTATATCATAAGTCTATTATGATAGTAAGCTGGCACGAAGCTCCAAAACATGAACAATAAAACAATATCTTCATGGCTTGATATAAAAATATTAGTTTTACTCGGTTGCTATTATAGATATGAGCTAGTCACATAACAAAATGAGAACGGTTGGCATGAAAATAAGTTTATTTTTCAGAGCACAGAAAGGGATGCTGCAGTTAGTATACCTGGGCATAAAGTGGCCACAGATTCGTCCAATTAGAATTTCGGATCATGTAATGACGGTCAATATGATAGAAAGGATGTTATTTATGTTTGATCATTTGCAGTCAGATAAGCAACAATAATTCTGCAAGCAAGTAAATTACAAATATATATTGTAATTTTGTAAATGTTAAAAAATCCAATAGTGCGATTTTTCCCTC
>JAEQML010075870.1:0-13633 GCA_016904865.1 Pissodes strobi
AATAAAATGAAGTAGGTGGAGTAACGAGCGAAGCTAAATACGTATTTAGGTCATTGTTTTCATTTGGAATCATCCTAAGTAAATTTTCTGCAACACTCGAAAAAAAGTCATTGAACTCATCTGGTGACAAGTTACCAACGTTTGATAATTTATTTGTTTTACCCCTGTGTGCATTTATAATCTGCCAGCTGGTTTTAGAGGGATTGTTAGAATTATGTATAAGATTGTCATTTGAACTCACTTTGGCTTTTTTGATTACATTTTTATTAACCGCTTATAATTCTTATATTGTTGTTGTATACCAACCAAATCGTATTGTCCACGTAAGTCCCTCAAAAACATAATTTGTTCACGCATATCTCTCAGCTCCTCATTGAACCAGGTAATATTATTCCCTTGATCTGATCCGACTCTATAAGTTTTTTCAGGAAATGACTGCAAGTCTAAGATAACCATGAATTTATTGAACATTTGGTCAGTGCTCATACCCTCACTGTTGATAAAATGCCACGACTCGCATCCAACCTATCATGAAATGCAAGTAGACCCCGTTGTGTTATGGACCGGCGCACTTTTTTATTTTCTGTAAACCCTGGGGCTTCTTCCATTGAAAGCTCCAGGATATGACCCCTGTGGTTCGAGACCCCCAGATCAAACACCCCAGCAAAGCATACATCCACTTCCGAACTGACAAACACATTTTCCAGGCAGGACGCACCTCGGGTAGGCCCATATACCGTCTGCACCAGGTCAAAGCCATTGAGAAGGTCACATAGCTGAATACAAGCAGTCTGAGAGGGGTTAAAATTAACATTGAAGTCCCCTGCTATTATAATTTGCTTACCTGATCCCAGTCTTGTAAGTAAGCCCTCCATCAGCTCTCTAAAGGTGTCAGGATCAACCTATAAACATTTAAAATAAACACATTCAGACCTACAACATATACACAACATGATTCCATACATTTTTCGATATTTAAACTTATATCTACGTCATTTGCAACTAAAAAGTCTTTGGTAAATATAACAGTCCCACCTCCAACTGACTCATGCCTTGATGAGTAACTTCTGAGTGAGTAACCCTGTATGTGGACCACAACCTCCATCTCTTCTTTGGTTAGCCAGTGCTCCGTCAGACAAATGATCTCACAAATGATCTCAATGTCCTTATCAGCAATGAAAGCTTCTATTTCGTCAACTTTCCTCCTCAGAGAGCGTATGTTAATATGAAGGATTTTCATCTTTCTTTGTGATGGATTCCTGTTGCCGTTTTTTGGCTCTGAAGATTCCGAAAATGGCTAATTAACACAGGTGGACAAAAAAATTTTTTTTTGGATGTAACATAAAGCTGAATGGCATATTATGGTAGGATGGACGTATCCAAATACAAAAATGAGAAAAGAAAGTTGTAACACGTAAGGTTTTCTCGTTACATTTATAGAACCACATTTAATGTTACAATATCACATGTGTATAGAAAAAAATTATTTAAGATTTTTTTTATCCGTATATATATCGACTTTATTTAGTTTTACACCTACTAAACGTACTTTACATTTAAGAAAAACACAAAGATTAAAAATATTGACTTAAAATACTAATTAAATTTTATTTTTCCTTTTATGAGGGGTCATATCTTCACTCTTCAAAAACCAGCAGTAATCACCCATCATGGCTGGATCTCATCGTCCTTGATAGCGAATTTCCATTGTCCTAATATCTTGGTGGAATCTTTCACCATGCTCGTCACTGACAGCTCCCAAATTTTCAGGAAAAAATGACAGGTGTGAATGGAGGAAATGAATTTTTAATGACATTCGGGCACCAAGCGATTTGTAGGCATCTGAAAGTTAATTTACTAACTGTTGGTAGTTTGCATCCATATTGTTGCCCAAAAATTCTCTTACAATAACAAATGAGTTCCATGCTCTGAGTTCCTGCCTGGTAAGCTTCTCTGTAAAATTAACGTCGTCCAGCAATTTTCTGATTTGTGGGCCAATAAAAATGCCTTCCTTTAATTTGTCATCACTTAACTTGGGAAAGACTTCTTTTAAATATTTGAATCCATCACCATCTTTATTCATAGCCTTCACAAAGTTTTTCATCAGCCCAAGTTTAATGTGAAGAGGAGGCAGAAGGACATTTTTGGGGTCTACAAGAGGTCTAAACTTAACATTGTGAGATCCCGGTTGAAATTCACTTCTTTCTGGCCAAATTTTTGTTATGTAATGCTGATTTACTGCACGACTGTCCCATAGACAAAGAAAACAGCAATATTTTGTAAATCTTCCCTGAAGTCCCAGTAAAATTCCTATAACTTTTAAGTCCCCACATATTTGCCATTTATACGTGTTGTAGTTTATTTTATCCAAAACAGTGCGTTCCATTATGCAATAACACAGCTTTTAAACTATATAGACGAATCTATAAATAAACGCCACTCAGAGGGGGAATGCTCAATATCAAGTTCCTGCATTAAACCATCAATATCAGTACACGAACACAACGAATTTGCCATACTGTAGAATGCAGAAAACGGAGCATTTCTTTTTCTTAAATTCGTAATTTTCGTTTCGTTGGCTAATAAGTTCCATTCCTGAAGACTGAAACCAAGAAGTTCTGACTGTTGCTTTGATAACCCCGAATCACGTACTAAATCATTTAACTCACTTTGAACAATTAAATGTGGCTCGCCGGAACCGGGACCTGGAGTAAAAGTAGGGTCGGTGCACTGTTCTTCGGAGCTGCCTGATGATGCGTTGTCTCCAGTATCTTCCAAAACAACATTTTTCGGATCTAAAGGTGCTATCGGCACTGATACATCTGCATTATGAGGAACAGGTCGCATTGCAGACCGCAAATTTGGATAGTCGATTGTGCTTTGCCTTTTTGGAATAACCTTCAGTCTTTGTCAGGCAAAAATTGCAATCGTCAAAATGATTAGTGGGTTCTCGCCATACCATAGGGACTGCAAAAGGCATGCTTTTTCTCTTCCCATTCATCCAATGCACCAATGACACGCTACAACTCCATCTCCTTTAAAACACCAGTAGAATTTTTTAACACTTTCAGAAAATGGCATGGCTTGTGATTTCACCATAAATTCTCCAGAAATATAACAAAATTTGTCAGGAGAGGTTATGCAACTGCGGCGCGTTTGTCTCGACATTTCCGTCCTTAAAACAATTTCTGATCTGCACACAGAGAACCTCTCACTTCGAAACTCAACGGAAGACTGAATTCTAATCTTAATTTTATGTCTACTATTGTAAACAACACAGTTCAGGTACTTTTCCTGTTATAAAATGCATCCTTTGTAACCGCCTCCTCATTACATTGACTTCCCGCTCGACTACCTGCAAATGTAAAAGGGTCTTCTTATGGAGCTATTGAAAAGTGGTACGTGTAGGGCTTTAGGAATATTTTTTCTATTATTAGAATGGTATTTCCATTTTAAAAATAAAGATCTGCGTTGTGTTACTAAAATCTTGTCGACCTGTGAATTATTGATCTTCTTGGCCACAAGCTAGATGTCAAGTATTTATTTGTCTCTTACTGTGGAACTGCAAGTCGAAAAGAGCTGCAGTTTTTCTGTTTTTTGTTTTCATTTTCTCGCATCGACAGCCAGTGTGTAGGTTGTTTTCTTTAAGAAAATCAATAACATTTTCACAGGTTACTTCCGGTCCCAGACCGGACAGAAACAGGAACGATATTCTTGTCGCTGTTTTCAGGTTGGCAGCGTTTTCATTCTGTCCTTTAAGTGGCTCCGGGCGCTTTGTGTCGAAAACTGGCTTTTTGTTTTTGTGTTTTGACTACCCTATCACTTTGATTTTTGTCAACTTTGTGACTGTGCAGGCTATCGACAGCGGATGATTAATTCTCGATTTGCGATTCGCCGGCGTGCATTTGCTGCTTCTTTGTTTTGATTTTCTTTTTTTTTGTAATTTTTTATTTCATTTTCGAGAAAAATTACTTTTTCTTTTAGTAACTGGCTGTTTTCTTGCAATATCTGATTCTTACTTTGTAGTTCTTGGACTAGTATCCTCAGAAGGTCTATTTCTGTATTATCTTCATTGCTGTGATGTCTGTACTTTCTTTTCTAACCTTATCGGCTTCGTGTATACACTCGGCGTTTTTCTGCTTTGATGCTTGCCCCAAACAGGCCGGATGGAAGCATTTAACACACTTTTTACATTTCACTGCCTCTCAAACGCTTTTCTTACAAGGATGGCACTTAATTACTAGCTTTTTCTCGTTTTTTTTTTAGGAGCTAAAGTTTCGTCTGGCATCAAGTCAGCCATCTTTTGTTAGTTATGCCCTATAGAGTCTTCTCGAAAATTGATTGATGGGTGGCTTAAGAAAAGGGATTGATGTTTAGTTTATTGTGGCAAATGACATTAAAAAAGATAATTTTTGGAATAGAAATGATATTTTATTTAATTGGGTAATCATTCGCCTTGGATTAATCAAAGGCTTTCTCGTTCTACGCAGATTTTTCAACTGATAATTGAGATGCAGGTTTGTACTGCCTTATTAGTGTCAAATCTGAAGTTTGGTGGGCTTTTTTCAATTAAAATGTGGTCTATCCAAACCTTTCTAGTGAAAAAAGGAAAACTTGCAAAATCGAGGTGACGCAAAGGTCATCAGAGCGCTTAATTTTTCTGCAAATAAACACATTTACATTCCCATCTATTTTTAATTTTTAAATTTTATATTTATTTTCCCCAGCCGTTAAACATGATGGTAAATTAAATGATCGATCACTTACGACTCATTTAGCGTTAAAGTTGTTGTGATTTATAAAATGAAAACTGAAGTGGCTGCTATGATGAAAATTGACCATCTGGTAGGCGATACTGATAAAACATATTGTTTTAAAGTTAAAACTTCAACTATACATAGTCTAGTTCATTATTCCTGCTGAGAATTTTACAAAATTCAATAGTAACAATTAATTTGATATATTGAAATTTACTTTGCGCTTCCACAAACGGTGATTGGGAGACTTGCTGTGAAAAGCGATCGCATTACTGTTTTTAGACAGTGACTAAGGTGGCATTTTCTTGCCGCATAAGCGGAGTCCTTACAGGAACTTTGAAGGCACATTTGCTGATCCATGCCGAGTTGTGCTGATATTTGCCTAATTATTCATTTACATTTTTCTATAAACAAAAATAAACATAAAATAAACAACAATAAACAAAACCAGAACGATGCTCCATTTGCTACGCAAACGTGAATATTTTCTGAACAAGTTGGAGGGTCTAGCAAGAAAATGTGCTTAATTCAGCATTGATCTGATCATATGCACGATAAATTTCAGTCGAGAATTCCAATTTATTACGGGTGAGGGGGGTTTAGGAATTTTTGAACTTGAGGGTACACACTGTATACAGGGTGAAACAAATTCGCTTCTCACTATTGGGATCTCGTAAACGGTAAGAGATACAGCAAAGTTTAAACTGGGACAAAGCTGCGCAATTTAGTGCCCAGTATTTTGGCGTTTTGATATTTGAGATATCTCGAGTGCTTCCGGAGATATGCGGGAAAAAACCGAAAATTTCGAATTTGGGTTTTAATATTTTGTGACGTTATTTTTGGAAATATCAAAAAAATAATGACACTTTCTAGATGCACTTTTTAACCATCTATCCTAGGATGTCAGTTTTCTAACTCAACGGTTCGATTTCTCAGAACCATCATCAGGTCAATTTTTTTAAATACGGTCCTATAATTTTTATATTTTTTTTTACATATTTAGGGGATAATTTCGTAAACTTTATCACCAGATATTTTTAACTTGTAGGTATTAATGAACACCTCAGACAATTTACAATACTAACAGGCGCAGATTAAGTTGATATCTCAAATAAAAAAAAAACTCCGGTAATTTTGTCAGTAACGCTGACAATTTAAAAATATCTGGTGATGGATTTTACCAAATTACCCCCTAAGTATGCAAAAAAATGTATAAAAACTACAGGTCCGTATTTAAAAAAATTGGCTTTATGATGGTTCTGAGAAATCGAAACGTTGATTTAGAAAACTGATAACATCTTAGGGTAGACCGTTAAAAAGTGCCTCTAGAAAGTGTTAATATTTTTTTGCTATTTCCAAAAATAACGTCAGAAAAAATTAAAAACAAAAATCGAAAATTTCGTTTTTTCGTGGATATCTCCGGAAGTACTCGAGATATCTCAAACTTCAAAATGTCAAAATACTGGGCACTAAATTGCGCAAATTTGCCCCAATTTAAACTTTGCTGTATCTTTTACCGTTTACGAGATCCCAATCACTATTGGCGAATTGGAAGCGAATTTGTTTCACCCTGTATAGTAAATAAATATAATTTGAGGAAAATATGTTTTTAAATTAATATAGAATATATTCTATAATAAACCTATTTTCACCAAGTTCAAGTAAAACTGCACGAAACGGGACACATTTAGCATCACGTGTAAATTGCTGTGATTTGAAAATAGATTAATATAACTTTAGATTCTAGAAGCTCGTTCTGTTTAGAATACTATATTATTTTTTTTTGGCGGTCTGTGATGCAATTTTCTTGCTTTATAAATATGCATTGGCAAAAGTTTGGACTACCCCCAACTCGATCTACTGGTCCTGTTTTTTCTTCTTAATCGATCAGATTTAAAAGGATAATAATACGAAAGTACTTCCATTTCGCGGGTGTAATCACCTCCTCTACCCTCCTGGTTGATTCTAACTAATCTTATTCAAAAAGTGATAAACGTATGCCATTTTTATATAAAAAATTTCCTTTATTCCTTTCCTGCTTTACTCCGTATAAAGACTTTTGAACAAACCAGTTGCATCTGGCTTCTAAGTTAAATATCGAAAAATTACCAGTATAGTAGATCAAATATTCAAGTAGGGCGCTCTGGTCAGAGTAAACTGTTGGTTCTATACTCTGCGTAAAGGTACTACCTATCTGAAATATAGTTTTAATTTTTTATAACACTCATATTATTTATTGATTTTGTATTATAAGTTAGATATAATTTAATTTAAGGAACGTGTTCTTAAATTAGGCAGTTAAGTTCGAAAAACTATTTGATTAATAGTGTTTGTATCTTCTAAGATTTGTTGTAAAATCGAGGAATTTTGCTTTCAGCATTACTATTAGGTTTAAACTAAACATTCTCATACCAGTATAAATGTAAGGTTTTTTTTAAGGTATTAAGTTTTCAACTGTGATTTTTAATGTTGTGAGAGAGAAAGATATTAATATAAGTACTATTGAAAAGTTGTAAGATGTTTCATTTTTAACTCAGATGCTACTACCGGCCTTTTAAAAGGCATTCGATTTACAGGTTGCTTAAGTGAGCCTCGTTTATTTTTTTAATGCCACGATACGATAGTACCGATTCAACATCAAATCATGTCACTTGTCAGCTGATTCCATTTGAGCTAAAGTAGTTTTGAACTTTGCTTTTACGAACTGTGATTATGAATGGTTGGAGGTAAGCCCATTAACTTATTTAAATATGTAATCTCATTGCGTTTGATATTCAGATAATATTAGGACATAATTACACTTATTACGCTCTTTCTGTCCTTTTGGGCGCAAAACCTTCACTCCAGCTTAGAAGGAACTGGGAGTGAATAATCCCAAATCGAAAGAAAAATTTTAATTTTGAGAATTTAAATTTAGATATTGAATGAATTAACGTATGTCAATGCGTAGGCTAAAACGAGTTGTCGCCGAATGTATAAATTAGGCCCTAGCTGAAATGTCGGAGAGTAGGGGGTGGGTTGATTTATTTAAGGCGCCATGGGCTTGTAGACAGCACAAGCGAGAAATACCCCAAAGTTGAAATTTGTTATTTATTTCTATCAAGAAAACCGATCAATAAAGCAATAAAAATAAGTTGGAAGATTAGATCAGATATATATGCCGGCAATTTATCAGTATTAATGAAAAATTAATCAAAAATCAAAGTCGGTAATAAGCAAGTACCCAAATTAATCGAAAAACTAAAGTCGGTGAGAAACAAATACTCAAAAATAACTAAAGTAAGTGATAAACAAATACTCGAATATTAATCAAAAGTAAATCAAGAACGTTTCAATTATTGAGCGCAACTAATAAAAAAAAACAGATAGGTACTGTAGCGGGCCTTTCCTTTGGAATCTTAACTAAGAGTTAATTAAATAAAACAGGTAAATGAACAAACAAAAGATCGGTTTTATTACTATTAATGAAGTACCACAGCTGGTCATAAGAAAAAGAAATATCAAAGGACAGTAATCCTAGCAGATTAATTTTATGGTAACACTGTATATTTCAACGAGAACTAGTAGGCTTTACCCGGTTACTTGAAGAGATAAACTACACGCTTTATCTTTAACAAACGCCGAAATACTCAATCGTAATTTACGACGAACGCTTTATCCAATAATAATGAAAAAAATAGCGTCAATATTGTAGGAAAATTCAAGCAACACGAAATTCACTTAATAAAAGACTAATTCACGGACGTCGAATCATGATTCGTTACAATGCCGTAATGCTAACTATGGTTATTCGGTTCAGTTAAGCTACGTTGATAACTGCCGCAAAACAATATATAAAAAACTAGTTAGACCTGGCGTTAATTATTAGGGCAACCAATCAATTACAGACCTTAACGTATGTCAATTTACGCGTAAGTAATCCCCGGTCAAGTTACCGGTAGGACAAGGATAATATGAACAGGTTGTTTGAATATAAAAAAAAATCAAAGGCCACAATAAAAATTAATTATAACGCAAAGTCTACTAGGCTGTATTAACACTAGTAGTTATCTGATCTACGGTTATCTAACGTAAGCCAGAAATCGTGGAAAACAATGAGAATAATAATAAAACTAGTTCTACCTATAACGTTATTGCATCAGTCTATTAAAAGTTCAAAAGGTTGATCCAAAATCTGATTTGTTCTAGATCAGACGGATCTATCTGAATTTTAGAATTTGATTAAATAAAGTTAAGCGTCTTAGCATAGATAAAATTGGCCCAAAATTCAAAGTTCGTTTAGAAGAAAATAAGAATAAACTAAATGTTACCTTAATTAAGGAGGAAAGGTCAAAAAGTTAATCTTTGTTCGAAAAGAAAGTCAAACAAAATAATAATTAGAGCTTGTAAGGTAATTTACACGCAACGATCGCTAACTATATATACGAAAAAAATAAATTTCTCACTTGATCGATGAGTAGCTCCTCCTCAGGCAGCTTCCAGAAAAGAACTGCTTACGGTAGAAGAAGGCTTCTTTGACAGGCGAAGGACAGCAAGACTATAAAGGTAGTAACGCTAGACAGGCGTAGCCAAGGAACACCCTGTCGCTAACGATACTCGTCGATATAGCAAAGAACCCGACGGTAGTAATAGACTCAACGGTAGGACCCTGTGAAACAACACATTCAGAGGTTCCACACGTAACTCTTAATTGACGAGCGTTACAACTCGATAATCAAAATCAACCATGAAGGAAAGAGAGAGAATCAGAATTAAAATAAACAATAATTTACCTATGTAGGGGTAGCCAGTTGCCTATCGCTATATAGCTTTACAGTTAGGCAAGTGGGTATCTGTAAGAGATTAAAAAGGAAATTAAAAATCCTCCCACGTGCGTCACAATGTTGAAATGATGGCGTTCACAGAAAAGACAAAAAAAATGCAACCAAAAACTCAACTCACCTTGCTAAAGCAGCATTCAAATCCTACAAAGGGCAGTTTCAGACACCAACATTTAAGAAAAGATAAGGCACAACTAAAGACTGAAACTGTTAAAATTGACTCGGTTCGAAAACTTCCATCAATAAGTAATATCAAAAATTGATTCCAACCGGTGTCCAAAATGACTGCTTGACTCACAAGATCGACGTACACAGTGGCGTTAAGAGATCTGAAACTCGAAAAACAGCAGGCCACGCGAGAATTCCCACCTCGAAAAACTTAATCCAACAATGAATGCATGGCACGACAAATCACATGCTCCTCTCAATAATTCCTCTAAGGGAATTAGACGATTGAAACCTGAGATTTCGATGTATAGGCATCCAACAAAAAAAAACTACTCAGAGTAGCCAAAAGGGCGTTGTCATTAAGCAACTCTAATTAATAGAATTTCCCAATTATTCAGAGGCAATTAAATAACTGCGCGCGATGCTTAACCCATCAACCAATCCAAAACAGTATGCGCTACGAAAGCCGGAAACATTAAACGGCCACTAACTTTATTTTCACACGCCAAATTCAATTGGTTTGAAATTCGAATTGTTTGGCAACGCGAACTTTATTTTACTTTCTCGATCTAGAGATCGTCGAAGCGAATTCAACCAGAATATCTACGAGGGTTTTCGCTATTAACCACGAATGCGCTCGAACCCATATGAATGGGGACGAGTTCTAGGGTTATTTACGCATCGATATACGCTAGTCAAAACAGCCTGTGACACTGTACTTCCAGTTATAAAACGTTATGTTATTTTAAGTGTTCATAATGTCGGTATAGTAAGATATACTACTGCATATTTGTAATTGATTTTCGAAGATTGTTGAAACTCCATGAGCTACTTGAAATAGAAAATCCCGACGAAGTACCTTTTGCTCCAGATGGAATAATACTTCTTCCCCTAACGCGATGACTTGCGGCACGAGCGGCAGAATCAAACTAATGCAAGAAATGCACGTGTCATACGTAGTCGGCCACGAGCCGCACTAGCGGCAGCCCCGTCTCCAGGCTTTAGACCGCCCGAGGCGAGCAGGATTTGGCCGCCCCTTACAACAGACCAATTAAGGAGTCAATAATGACCTATCCGGCGAATAGGCGCCCGCGCGGTTTTTTAACCGATAGGTTCCGATATAAGGAGATGACCTGCAGGGTCTATATTTGCATGGTAGATGTACGACGGGGGAGTACCTGGAATTAAATCGGGGATGCCGAAGCTGGATTTTAAGAGGGGATTTTGGGGGGCTATATGAAAATCGCGTGGTTTTTCGTGATAGCAGGCTAAACGGGAGCTCGGAGCAAAATATTGCCGCCACCAAATTCCGTAACGCGGAGTCGGGGTCGGCTGGTTAGTGGACCCCCCTCCCCCCGTTTCCTGATTTTTTTCTCGAGAAGTGGGGGAAATCGCGAAACACGTTTTTTAACGGGTAGGTTCCGGTAGAAAAAAGAAGAATATCGGCAAACGGAAAAAACTGTATTTTTATATCGACCTAACCTTCATTTTGTCCCATAGAAACCGGATCCGACCTGGAACCTATCGGTTTTTTTATCGAACGACTTGAAATTCCTAGGACCTCAAGGCCGACAAAAAAGGTTCTTTACGAAAAAAAAAATAATGTTCTTAGTTTTCGAGAAATCGGTCATTTAAATTCGACGACCTTTAGCCCGCATGGGAGTCGTCGAACTTAAAAAATATATATATTGTTTTTTTTCTTTTGAAAAAAGGGGATTTTTTTAAATCAAATTTTTGCAATTTTTTTTACCACCCTGTATATGCTTTTGAATATTTTTATATTAATAACATGTAAATGGACCGCTTTAATCGCTTCCGTAATAAAAACGGATATTTAGTTTGGTGATATGTAAGTGGATCCTTCTAATCGTTTCGGTAATAAAAACGGGGAAAAAAATTGAAAAATATTTTTCTAAAAGAATTAATTTTCAAATTTTTGGTCTAAAAAATCGCCCAAGTCTGCTGTAACGAAATATTTTGAAATTAGGGGATTTTTTGGGCAAATTTGTTTTTAACATGCTGCATGTGAATTAAAAAAATTATTTGTATTTGAATTTTTGATCTAAAAAATCGCACGAGTTCGTTGTACCGAAATATTTTGAAAATAGGGGATTTTTTTTGGGAAAATTTGTGGTTTTGACACCCTGCATGTCGTGATTTAAAAAAAAATATTTGTACGTGGGTGACATGTACGTGGATCCCTCTAACCGTTTCTGTAATGAAAGCGAAAACAAAATTTCAAAAATAATTTTAGAAAAAATAAATTTTGCTTTGGGTACCCTAGAGAAGGGTATTTGGGGGCGTGGAGTTCGAATTTTTTATCTAAAAAATCGCACGAGTATGTTGTACCGAAATATTTTGAAAATAGGGGATTTTTGGGAAAATTTGTGGTTTTAGCACCCTGTATGTGATTTAAAAAAAATTATTTGTACGTTCGAAAAATAATGTTTGAAAAAAATTAATTTTGATGTGGGTTAGTTTGGGTTAGTGAGGGGTATTTGGGGGCGCGAAGTTCGAATTTTTGGTCTGAAAAATCGCACGAGTACGTATATGTAACATGCGCTCGCTTGTCGCATGTGTTACATGCTGTTCAGTAATCGATCAATCAATCGGGTTGCGTTTCGGCCATTTCTGAATCGCTTTAGGGCGATGTCGCCCGTTACTAAAGATGTGCTAAGTCGCGATTTTTCATTAGCAGTCGCGACTGTTAATGCGATTTTTCATTCACTGCGAATTTAAACTGCTAATGCTAATTGCGACCGTTTGTTATATAGTGGGGTTTAATTTTTTTTAAGGCGTTGGTTATTATTGCATATAAGGCGCGACAAGCTGCTTATAGTAAGAATGAAGCGTTTTACATATTCATTGCGAGAGAGTTTATCTTGTTACATACAATCACATTAAAACTTTTTGTATATAAAAAATAAAAACGGCCGCCCCTAAAAATCGGCCGCCCGAGGCGGCTGCCTCGCCGCCTCACCCCTGGAGACGGGCCTGTATCCTTGCATATAAATCTGGCAACATGTAACAGGTAGATCAAGTTTCAATGACGTAGGTAGTGGTAGAAGCCAATACTAACAATAGTATATTATATTATTCACTAAAGTTTATACAGACACTATTATTACATGAGTGTTGATTTTAAATCCCGAGGGAATATATTGTATAATTAACCATCATGGATAATAATATAAAACTTTTCCACTAATAAATAACACAATACATATTAATGCTTATCTATTCATTATTTCAATCAAGTCACCTTTGCTAGGAAATCTGGCAACATTCATTATTTGTTTTATGTCTTGTCACTTGTCAGGTAGGCTTTGGCAACTGATAATTTGTGTATATGTGTCTGTGTCAAGACCTTGATCAATGATGAAGATAAATAATGAAATATATTGAGAAATGATAAAGAAAAACAATTTTCCAAGTTAAAAATGGCACAATAATGGTTTATATTAAGCCTAGCAGAAGAAAAATGTATTTGTGAGTGAAATAGTAGTTTGGTTATTAAAGGTAATAATTTCAGGTCTTATTTTTGATCGCTAAAAGCCTGTTTACACTACAAAATTGCACACGCTATGCAATCAAAATTTGCTCGGAAGCATGCGCGTTTTCAGCTTTTCAACTGGTGCAAATTTGTTTGCATGGCGTCAAATTAGAACACGCGCTAATTGTATTACACGTTGCATGCCATTTTTGGTTAAGATGACAATTTCCAATATAAAAATAAATAAAAAACACCCGTTGCGTCATCCGTCGTCGTGTCATCTTAAAATTATAGAAGATAATATTTTGTATTTTCTTTATTTATCTCTTGGGTGGTTTTGGATTTTGAGAGTAAATTAATAACTTAAAATTGATACAGATGTTTCAGAAGAAGGT
>MU196138.1:770-13633 GCA_016904865.1 Pissodes strobi
ATAAATCTTGAGTTGTTGACGCTTATTTCGTTGTCTGTTTGTATTGTATCTATGTTGCTATGACAACACTTTTACCTCCGCCGGCGGAAAAGTGAAAAGTAAAGCTCCGGCGGAGGAAAAACGAAACTTTACTGCCGCCTACACAGTCGAGTAATGACGGATTTACTGACATTTGAAGAAAATAGTATATTATTTTATATGGAGGAAAAGTAATACTTTTCATGGCGCGCTCGTGTTTAACAGCCGAACGGAGTGAGGCTGGTAATAGAGAGCAAGCCATGAAAAGTAACTTTTCCTCCAAATAAAATATGCTGTTTTTTCTTCAAATGTCGACAAATTAATGCAAAAAGTCTCTTTTTAATAGTAATAATAATTATCATTAAAGATAAGTGGGTTCGCAAGGCGGCTTAGACCGGTGCAGTGTCGGTGAATAGGCTCAGGTTGTTGCTATAGTAATGTAACATAAAGCTGTCAGTGGACACTGTCAACAATAATTATATTTTTAAAATTGCGTTTTCGATTGCGTTTTAATTTCGTATTGATAAGCAGTTATTGAGTAAGTTCGATTAAATAATAACCAATTTGTTCCTAAATTAGTGATTTTTAGAAATGCAGTCACACATTGAGTGGTAAATACAAATTTTAGTTTAATAACTCTTGAGTTGTTGACGCTTATTTTGATGTTTGTTTGTATTGTATCTATGTTGCTATGATAACACTTTTACCTCCGCCGGCGGAAAAGTGAAAAGTAAAGCTCCGGCGGAGGAAAAATTAAACTTCACTGTCGCCTACACAGTCGAGTAATGACGGATTTACTGACGTTTGAAGAAAAAAGATTTTTCTTTCAAAAATTCCTAAAAATGTTTGTCTTGGTGGTCAATAATAAAGGTTTTTAGAAAAAATTTTGTTTTTCTTTAAATTTTCCACCCTTGGTAGGAAATGGGTTAATGTATTTTAACTGTTGGCATATTGTGAATTAATTGTAATTATATTTTGTTATATTTAAATGTATTCCATGTTCTGCTTTGTCAATGAGAAGTGATTTCTTTTGATAATAAAGCTCTATTGAATTGAATTGAATAAAAATTGAAAAAAAAAAAATTAACATAATGTTTAGGTTGAAATATGTATGTAGTAAATTTATACATTTAATTGCCTGAAATCTAATTAAAAACGGGTTAAAGCAGGATCAGAAAATATGGATTTTTTCGGTGATTAAAGACAAGTTTCGGTAGATTTTGGGGTAAAATTTCTTTTAGCATATCGATGGGTATAGTTTTATGGTAAGTAAGTAGACTTATTTGTCTGAAATCTCATCCAGGATCGATTTTGATTTTCCGATCCCGATCCGGGAACTCGTTATGAAACTGCTTTTATAGCAGATCTCAAGGTTCACGAATCTGGCCTTTTTTTTTTAATTGGTGTGCATTGACTGAAATAGGGTTTTCACACTGAAAATCAAAAAATCGCCAAATTCGTACATTATATTCGCTATGTTGTGATTCTTGTTAATTTCAATAGGGTTCGGAAGATTGCCAAAAAGAAAGTTTAATCAAAAATAATTAATTTTGTCTACATCTATCACGATAAGCATGTATCAAAGCAACATTTTGAAAAATGGTATATTTGACGTAATAACTTGGAAACAGAAAAACGTTCCAAACTTGAAAACTCCACTCTAAGCAGCTTTCGAGAAAAACGCTAAATATATAAAATTACCTGAATGAGCGTTACATAGCCGAGCTTGATGACTCAGTCTCATTTACTACACTGATGTGTTGTTTATATATTCTCAAAGAATCACACGAGAAGCAAGCACACTGCTTAAGATTATTATAGAATGATCAGTTTTCGAAGGCAACACAAACATCGACGAGATATACACGCAATTTAAGAAATTTCAGAAATATAATATGTATAACACAGTTTAAAACGAGAATCTGCTTCAAAATCACAATCTACGCACAATCGTTTCAGCTATACGTTTTCTCCGACAGATGTAGCGTGTCATATTCTATATTCGCCCCTTACAAATAACTTTCCCCATTTATATCAGTTTATAGCATACCTCCGATATGGAAATAATTTATCCATAGCGCTCTAGTGCAAGGAAAGAGTAAATAAAAAAAAACACCAAAAACTTGGGGAAAATATTTTTTATTTTCAATAAGTATATGATCTACACGTGACACCAAATATGCCTATATGAACAGGAACGGATTTAGCTTCATAGCTTGGAAGGGATAATAAAGATCGGACTACAACATCCATTAAAATATGGACAAAGATCCGATGCAGTATATCTTCTTCGACCATTTGGGTCAAAACGACCCATTTTGTATTAATCTGTCCCTTCCTCTACTCCGTCCCAAAATCCGTCTCTGTACCAAAATATCATTCTGTATCAACAATCTTAGTCCTATGGAAAATAAATATATAATCGATACTTCTGTTCTCGTCAAAAGGAATTTTAAACAGTCTTAATATTTTCCCCGCTTTATATAATAAAAGTCTATAAAATACAACAAAATAATCGGATATATTGAACTTAATACATAAACAAAGTTGATGGGTGTCAGATGGGAGCTCGACCAATACTAGTAGAGGAAAAACACGACCAATGCGAATTTTGTATCGAATTTTAGTATAAAATTGTTTGCCTGAAACTTTCTGTGTTCGAATTTTAGGAAAAGGCCGGCAATATTTAAAAAAATGTCGATTACTCGTACGCCGATAAGTAGGAGAGCGACAATTTTACACGATGGCGAGACGAGGGAGAAATTGGATCCGGACTGCTATTGGTAGGACATGGAACGATTTGGAAGAGGTCTACATTCAAGAGCAGATTGTTATAAACTGCGGAATAGAAATATTTGGCTAATATTTACGAATAAAAAAATCCAACACTATCATATGCAGTCTTATAAGCTGCTGTGTACTTAAACTACCATTCGACACAAAAATTCACCTTAATTACCATTTTGTCTGGGTCAAATCGTGTTTTCGCTCTAATAGAAAAAAAAATTATCAAAAATAAACCCTATATTTTCTGCCGGTGATCAAAAGCACTGAAAGGCAGTAATGTACTGCTTAAAATTCATTTTGAAAGTCGTGTTTACTTACTTAAAGGATAAAATAAATGTATGTACACAAAGTAAAATATTACCGCAACATAACAGTAATACTTCCCTACTTGTTTAGATTTTTTTTTTTGGTAGAGGAAATTGGGTTTTGACACTAATAAATTATTACAAAATTTATTATAAAAATGATACTATCAAACTTCTATATTTCCTCTCTCTTTCTCGGTTATATTAAGTAAATATATACAAAAATGGGCATTCACACATACACATAATTCGCAACAAAGACACACAATTACTTAAAAGAAAAAAATTGCACTATTGCGATAATATTTTACAGAATTGTTTTGAGTTGGGGAGGTGAGGGGGTGGTTCATTTTATACATACGTGTGAGTCAACGAGATTGCGCAGACACTGTCTTTTTCCGGAAAGGGGAATCGCCGAAGCATACAAAAACCTGCAATACAAAATAATTAAAATTAATAATTGAATTCATTTAGTAATGTAGCATGATCAATTACGTATTGGTGGTTCCCTTTTAAAACATAATATCATATCATGTTCATGGTTCAATTTAAAGAATCTAAACTAATTTCTGATTTTGTTTCACTTTGTTGATACAATATCTGGACTTATAATATGAATATTTTAATTTTATGCAATCTATTTTGTTTTAGATGAATAAACACGTAAATATTCCAAAAAAAATCAGGCTGTGGATATTCTAGTCTTCAAAAAGCTAAGCTTGGATAATAATGGCAGTGCTTCTTCCCACAGAAATTGAATTTAACACCAAGGTGGAAATTGTAATATTATTTTCCAAGAAACACGTGTCGGACATGAGAATGACTAGGCAGTAACCAAGTAAACTAGAACGAAAGACGATAGCTGCAAATATGTCCTTGAAATAATTTTCGATGACATTCGAGATTCAGTACAACTGTAACTCCAAATTAGGAACGATTCGTTCTACTAAAATCTCTATAATATACAAAACTTTTTTGTCCTGAAGCCTCATTTTAGAAATTTTTCTTAATTATACATAGGTTATGTTGGCAGTTTAAATTATTGTCTTTCCTTTTCAGAATATGAAATTACCCAATTAAAGGGCATTATTGCTGAAATGCTGGTGAAATTAAAGACTTGAGGCAAATGAAGCCAATTTGGTGAATAAGGTCGCAGATAAAATTTGTAATTTTCATCAATCTGAAAAATGTAAATAAACAAAAACCATCATCATCAGAATCCAGGACTCCTACTTTTGTTCCCGTTAGATCTGACCACACCACTGGTGGGGTGAAAATCACTATCAAAGTCAGTGACCCCACTCGCAAAGTGCAACCAGTTGATCGTCGTTCAAGTGAATCAGCTGTTTTTGATGTTGACGTGGATGTGAACAGGAATATTAACATCAACAATCCCTTAATCTCTCAGTCAGAAGATTTAGTGGATAATTCAGCTCAACTAAACAGTAATGCAGGCTGCAGCAGTGTAAATAAGGTTAGTAAAGAGGTTACTAGGTGTGCTCACTTTTCTCACGAGGATAAAAACAAGAGGGTTGACAATGGCTGGAAAACCGTTGCTCACAAGAGACGGAGGCGTAATCCTACTACTTCTGGCTCTTCTGTAACAAGACCAACACCAATTAGAGGGTCAAAACAAAATACGCAACTTGAAATAGCAAAGAGGTATCACTGGCTATTTGTCACTGGACTTTCTAAAAATGTAGAAAGACAATGCATCCTTGACTTTCTTGCTTCCGAAACTATTGATATTTGCAACATTATCTGTGAGAAAATGCATACCAAGCGCACACAATACATGTGAACTCATTTAAGAACCTAAAAGGATTTCTGATGAACCCGGAATTCTGGCCTGATGGGGTTACGGTGAACCTTTTTATCGATCTTCAGCGCCTTCACAAATCTCCAGCTTATCCAAAGGAGGGCTAGTTAACAAGGTATTTTGTAAAAACCACTTAAAATTTTTTTATGCTAATTTTCAAGGTATTAGAGGAAAAATCTCCGAAATTGAAATAATTTTAAATGAACCTAATATAAATTGTTTATGTATAACTGAACACTGGCTTGATTCTGATGAACTCTCTACCATCAAAATCAATGGTTTTGTTCCTGTGGCGGGGTTCAGTAGATCTACAAGAATGCGAGGGGGTGTGGGTATATTTCTGAAGGAGAATTTAATATTTGAAGATCTTAATCTATCTAAGTTTTGTATTGAAAAGCAGTGTGAAATAACTGGCATCTATTTAAAATCCTTAGGTACTGTATATAGATCCCCAGATGGAGATTTGAATACATATCTCAATGTCCTATCCCAAGTGTTTGATAAAATCAACTTTTCACCGTTCACTATTGTTATGGGCGATTTTAATGTCCACTATGAAGTTCCGAATAATAGAGGGGTTAATTTTCTAAACTTTTTGTTTAATTCTTATGACCTGTATCATACTGTAAATTTTCCTACTAGAGGCAATGCATGTCTCGATAATGTTTATGTCAATTTTGACAGATGCAATCTACATGGAGCTCCATATGATTTGCAGGAACTCTCTGATCACCAAGGTATAGTTTTTGATACTTCTATACAATTGTAACCTAAAATGAGTTCTCGCATCACATATAGGTCAATTACTGATCAGGGTCTTGCAGCACTTTTTCAGCACTTCCACACCTTTAATTGGAACATCATTTTGGGTGGTACTGAGCATATTGAGGTCAAGTTTCAGAATGGTTTGACAATGATCTTGAGGAGATGAGAGAAAGGTTTCGTATTTTGTGTGTCATCAATAACCATAGTTCTATTTTGGTACCTAAATCCATGATCACGGATTATAAAAGGCAATACCGAGTCGAAATCACCAACAAAAAGAAGGCTGCACATGATAGGTATATAAGTGGTGCATCCAACAAAACAATGGCTATGTGGAGTATTATAAAATCACAGTCTAATAATAATGCATTTGTCATAGACGGGGCTAGCCTTGATGCCCACAATTTCAATGACTTTTTTGTCAATATTGCCAGTGAGGTTATTGGAGCTCTGCCACAGTCTCAAAGCTTGTTTTCTGACTATTTGGTGGGTGATTTTTCCGCTGGTGGTGCTTTTGCCTTCACAGAGGTCACGTGTGATATGGTTTCAGAAGCAATCTCTAATCTCAAAAATAGCAATAGTTCTGATTGTCATGATATTTCATCAAAGATTATTAAGCACTTAAACATCATCATATCTCCACTTTTAACTATATTATTTAACCAGTGTTTTCGTATTAGTTACTTCCCAGCAGTGTTGAAGATAGCCAAGGTGGTTCCAATTTTTAAGAATAAAGGTAGTCCCGATAGTGAAACCAACTATAGGCCTATTTCATTATTGCCTATCATCTCAAAAATCCTTGAGTCTCTAATGAAAGATCAAATTAAGTTGTACTTTGAAGCTAATAACATCTTCACTCAAAGTCAGTTTGGTTTCCGAAACAAAAGGTCAACCTCCTTGGCTATCAACAAGCTTACTGAATTTATTGCAGGTGGCTTTGAGGATCGACATGACACATATGCTTCCTTTCTTGATCTTACAAAGGCTTTTGATTGCATTTCTCATAATATACTCTACAGCAAACTCAGCCACTATAACTTTAATCAATCTAGTATTGCCTTTATTGAGTCCTATTTGAGTGGGGACAGAAGACAGTATGTTTATTATAACAATATTTCTTCAGATAGTACACCAATTTTGCATGGTGTACCACAGGGTTCAGTATTGGGGCCATTGCTGTTTCTTATCTACATTAATGATCTTTTTTTTTATTTTATTTTATTTCTACGGAAATCCATTTTTACGAACAATATAAAATACAAAATTATTGAGCAAAATATTTCATAATACTTAACATATTAATTATAACAGGTTCAAAAATCAAAGAAATAACAAATTCAAGAACTACTACTTAATCTAGATAATATTCTTTTAAAGGATGCCAACTTCATACCAAAGGGATCAATATTATTATTATTAAATTAGCGCATCATACGCACCAGAGGGCCATGAAAACTATAGTTTGTATCCTGAAATGGAATGGTAAATACTCGACTATTTCTTGTTCTATGCACAGTATTGACATTAATACATTCCGGGAGTTCAGGAGAAGATACATAACCATTTAACATTTTAAAAAGTAAGAGCATGTCAGCACACTCTCGTCTTGATCCTAGAGTAACAACAGAAAATTCTCTCATAACAATGCTGTAGTCAATATAATAATTATTGTCTACACGGTGTCCCATATAAGAATGCACAGTACAGGGATCTCGCAAACCAGAAGAGGTACAAAGATGATTAAATTAGAGAAAAGGTGTGCCTTGATGAACCCTACAACGTCTTGCTTCGAAATGTAAAAAATCCGATTACTTCCGAAGATATTCGAGAAAACCCGAATTTTCTCGATTTCGTTTTTATTTTTTTCTGACTTTATTTTAAAAGATATGACAATACAAATTTCCCTTTCCCATTGCCACTTTTCCTGCTCTTCAAGTTGGTGTTATTACATTTTCAATCTGACGTTTCATTTCTTACCAACCATCATCAACTTTGTTTTTTTAAATAGTCGAAAAAATTTATTTTTTTCCAAAAAAACTCTAATTTCAATCCTAAATTCAACAACATATCGCTATTTACATTTATCCGACGTTTCGGATAAAAAAAACCATCATCAATGGTATTTGATGATGGTAACGAAAAAACGAAACGTCGGATCAAAAATCTATTTACGTCATCATGTAGAGGAGGCAAAATGGCATAAGAATGTGAATTTTATTTTGATCAATTTTCTTTATTAAAGCCTTAAAAAATAATAATAATTGCAATCTACGAATTCTTGAAATTTAAAATATAATTAATTTTTTTCAGATTTTAATGAAGAGGATAGATCACAATAAAATTCACGTTCCTATGCGAATTTTTGTCCTCTACCTAATGACGTAATTAGATTTTTGGTTCCTCGTTTCGTTCCTTCGTAATTATCATTAAATAACATTGATGATGGTTTTTTTCAGCCGAAACGTCGGATAAATGTAAGGAACGATATGGCGTTGGCTTTAGGATTAAAATTAGTGTTTTTTAGGAATAAAACAAATTTTTTCGACTATTTGAAAAAAACAAAGTTGATGATGGTTGCAAAGAAATGAAACGTCAGATTGAAAATCTAATAACATCAACTTAAAGAGCAGGAAAAGTAGCAATAGGAATGTGAAATTGGCATTGTTATGTCTTTTGAAATAAAGTCAGAAATAAATAAAAACGAAATCGGGAAAATTCGGGTTTTCCCAAATATCTTCGGAAGTAATCGGATTTTTTTAGATTCCAAAGCATGACGTTGTAGGATTCAGCAAGGCACGCCTTTTCTCTAATTTAATCATTTTTGTATCTCTACTGGTTTCCGAGATCCCTGTAGTGTGCATTCTTATATGGGACACCGTGTATATTTCTAATATTGATATTGCTTCTATAAGCTAACGATCTTAGAAATTTTCGCTGAACACTTTCTATTTTACAAATTTGTTTTTGATATAATGGTGACCAAACCACAGATGCATATTCGAGCCCTGGGCGCACAAGTGTGTTATATAGTAACCTAAAAGATTGGTGGCTGAGATCCTTACTGCATCTGGATATAAAACCCAACATTTGATTGCTTTTATTTACAATTGAATCAATGTGATTATTAAAGCTTAATTTGCAATCAAATAGTACACCCAAATCACGAATTTCAGATACTGACTCCAGTGTTGTCCCATTCAAGACATATCTGTTTCCTGGTAGATTGTCACGAGAACGCCCAAATGTAATAGAAAAGCATTTTTTTATGTTTAAATCTAATCCATTAGCTATTGACCACATGAATATGCTATTTAGATCAGACTGTAAGTTTTACCACATTCACTATGTCATTAATAAACAAGATGAACAGTAGAGGGCCACAGTGGGGGCCCTGAGGAACACCAGACACTACAGCCATTTCCCTTGAAAGGCAATTACCCAAACGAACAAACTGAGTACGATCCAATAAAAAACTTGACATCCATTCAACAACATCCATTCCAAAACCCAATGCAATCAACTTACACCGTAAAAGATCGCAATTCACTCTGTCGAATGCCTTCGAGAAGTCAGTGTAAATGCTATGAACATAACCCTTCCTCTCAAAGGCAGACAACAGATATTGCTGATAAACCATCAGATTCGTAACCGTCGATCTCCCCTGCACGAATCCATGTTGCTGACCAATAAGTTCTTTACATTTCCAAGCAACTTGAACATAAACCAACTTATCAAAAAGTTTCGCCAAAGTAGACTGAATTGACACCCCTCTATAAATGCTGACATCTTGCCTGTTGCCCGATTTAAAAATAGGTGTCAAGAAACTAGATTTCCAATATCTTGGGAAAGTAGATGAATCAATGGATAACTGATAAATCAAGTGTACAGGCCTGCAAAGGGAATAGATACAATGTTTTACCAATGCTGCTGGAACACCATCGGGACCCTGTGCGTATGACATCCGTAACCCGGCCACACCATCAAACACATCAGATATTGAAACACTAAGATAAGATATGTCTACAGTTTTACTAATAACGTGTTGATCAAATTGATAAGACATTCCCTTTGGCATAAGTAGCTGAGAAATGCTCTGCAAAAAGATCAACAATATCATTATTGCTCTCAGCCACTTGATTCTCTAAAAACATTGTATTGGGCTAAGCTGTTGATTTTCTTGCATTATTTACATGTCTCCAAAAAATACTAGGATCAATATTAATATCAGTCTCCGTTTTACTTAAATAGTTATCATAGTAAGTCTTTTGAAGTAATTTACAACTCTCCCTAAGTCTAGAAAATTCAAGATAGAATTGGTACCCCATACCCTGTTTAAAATTTCTATGAGAAACCTTTTTTGAATTATTAGCTTTTTAAGTTCATCCGAGAACCAGGGTGGAAAATTAGATGTTTTATAACTTTTTGTTGGAACAAACATATTAATAGCATCATATAGGATACTATAAAAAATTTCTATAGTTTCATTAACATCTTTCTTATAAAACAATAGATCCCAATCAACACTATGCAAGTATGAATCTATTAAATTGTAATCAGCATTTCTACAATCTAAATAATACACATCGCACCTTAGATCTGTATTAGAAGGTAAACATGGCACTGTAATACTAAAAGCTGAATGATGTTGAGTAACCCTCAAAAGTACATCATCAGCTAGTGAAACCCTAAGATTCTCCAAATTAGCAAACACCAAATCTAAAAATTGGTTATTACAATTCGGCAAACCACTCAACTGAAAGAGACCCAAATAATTATAATTAGTGGAAAAAACCTTGGCCACGGGTGTTCCAGGACAAGTAACTTTGAGATAATTGTCACAACTATACCAGTGGCACCGAATTTAAAATCGCCACATATTACATAATGACAATCAGGAAACTTTTGAGCCAGGTTTAATAAAACATTACAGTGAACTTCATATAACTCCACTCTTGACTGAGGAGGAATGTATACTGAACTAAATATAACTTTGTTTCCATTTAGATTAATGAGCACAAATACTTGTTCGACTGTCAATGCCTCAGTCACAATAGCTTTTGATTTTAGTTTTTTGTTCACCGCAATTAGTGTACCCACCACCTCTTGATTTACTGGTTAAATTAGTATCCCTGTCCTAACGATACGGTAATCCCTAAATCCCAGTTCATCATCACTATAATTACCCGTCAACCACGTTTCCACCAACAATATAACATCATAAGAACATAAACTAACAGCCATTTTTAATTCATTCAGTCTTGTTCTAATACCACCAACATTCTGAAAATAACAGTTGATATCCGTAGAGTTTAAATGTTTTTTGACTGCTTAGAACTGGCTTTCTCCAGTTTAGTAATGTATGGCTGATTGTTACGGTATCCCATTATCAAGTCAGTTTCACCCTTTGCCTTGCGATCATTTAGTTCACTATATAAACTATTCAAGTGCTCCCTCTGTAGTTTAGTTAGATTCGAAGTTATTTTAATATTACAATTCCCGAACATACGTTTTTGTTTCAAACAAGTGGTTGCTGACGATTCATCTGAAAAAATTAGTTTCATAGGTCATATTTTTGAATCATTACGTTGCCCCAGTCTTAAAACTTTAAACTCAGTGTTTCGGTCGAAATTAAGCTTTTGAAACAGTGTATCAACTTCAGCTTTATCATGTTTGATTCGATCTTCAAATTGATCCGAGTTCGATTCAGGGACATTGTAAACAATTAGGTTTTTCGCTCTTTCACATCTTCCTACTATGTGTGACAATGTAAATCAATTGTTTGTTCTGTTTGCGGATGATACAACTTGCCTTCACGAGTACTCTCCATCGGATAATATCCAAGTCACTGTAGAAACTGCCCGAGAACGGGTTGAAGACTGGTTTCTGGCAAATAGTTTAAGCTTGAACGCTAGTAAGACCCAAAATCTGAATTTCACTCTAAGAAATAACCATTCCACTCTACCTTCTGAAGAATCTGTTAAGTTTCTGGGTGTTTACCTGGACCCCGGACTCACATGGGAAACTCATATTAATAATCTAGCTCCAAACTTTCAAAGATTACTTATCTTATTAGAGGTCTGTCAAACTGTGTTTCTGTTAATACACTTTTGACTGCATATCATGGTTATTTTTGTTCGAATATGTCATATGCAATTCTAAACTGGGGTATGCTCCTAGAGCTGCCCAAATTTTTAAACTGCAACGTAGATGTGTCAGGATTGTTTCAGGACTTAAGTATAGAGCCTGCTGTAGACATAAATTTCTTGAATTTAAATTGCTCACATTTCCTTGTATTTTTATTCTTAATTGTGTTAACTTCATAAAACAAAACATTCAACATTTTCAAACCCATGGTGACATTCACACCTGCTCAACCAGAAATAGAGACAGACTTGTGCCTGGTTTCCATAGATTGGAGAGAACTAGGCGCGGCTCTGATCACTATGGAATTAAATTCTTTAATGCTTTACCCCCCACATTAAGAACTTCGATGATAGGGATTTTAATAGAACTATTAAACAATATCTTGTTGGGCATTCTTTTTATACGTTTCAGGAATTCTTGCTAAGTGATTTTAACTTTTAATTGTGATAGATACTGTTGCCCAATTTTAACTTATGTGTATTCATGTTATTTTCTAACTTAAGTAAATATTTGTGCCCAGCATGTCCATTTTGGATGTTTCAATAGCTAGTATGTATTTTTATGTTAGTGTGTCTGTTAGATAGGTACCCTTTTTAATCAACTGTTCATTGACATTTGAAATGTATTTTAGAATATTTTTAGTCAGTAGTGTTTTTGACATTTGATATCTATGTATATATTTTTGATGACTTGATGACTTATAAAAGCAATTTTTTTTTGTAATATTGCCAATAATAAAATCAAAATTATATGAAATCAAATACCAATATTAATGTTTCAGCATAATACTATATTAGGACAGTTCCCGGAAATAGAAGCAGTACAGCATATACAAATGAAAACAATAGAATACTGCCAAGGTGGGATATAATATAATCAATAAAGCAAATGATACCTTACTTCCTGTACTGTGCAGGCCATGGGGGTCAGGGTGGTCGGTTTCATGTACACACTGCTTCCTGTGCGCCACTGGTTGGGGCCTAAATTTTAGAATAAAACACCTTGGTAATAATAATTGTAAATAA
>JAEQML010075873.1:0-13632 GCA_016904865.1 Pissodes strobi
TTAACCTTAGTTTCTCTTAATGCCACTCTTGGAATGAAAAAACAAATACTTTTGTAACAATGGAGTTTAGAAAGTATGGCAACGATACTTATTTGAAGTTATTAATGGGATTAATGTTACGACTATTTCTGCGGAGTGGCTTAATGGTACTTTCTAATGGTAGCTATAGAAAGTTTTGAAGTGAGGATCGCTGACACAACGTTCTCATTGGCCCGCTAGATCACGTGACTAAAAAGAACTAGTGTTTCAAAACAATGGCAGAATTAATGATAACTATGCAATTATAAAAAAGGGTCTTATCATTGTGATCTCGGAAACTATAGGAGACACGAAGTCGGTTAAAGAGAGAAATGTGGCACAATTAAGTGGTTATTAATATGTCGTCGGGAAAGTTGGCTACTTTCCGAGGTATCCGAATACTGGCAAATTAATTTTTATTTTTTGTCAGGTTATTAGCAAGGATCTCAAAATACGAAGATCATTTTTAAGCCACAATTTTACTGAAAATTTGGTAGCATGCATTTTTTAAAACAAGGTTTCGGATTCTCGGAATCACTATCAGGTCCATCGATTAAAATGCGAATCTGAACATGTATACTACTTTTTAAATGCTTTTATTCACCTAAAGAGTAAAGTAGAGTAAAGTAATATTAATGATGTCACAAAATATACTTATACAAGTCGCAGGGTCAAAAACACTAAATACATATTGCTTCATTAATTAAAATTATACACTAAGGGTTACAACTTTGAATTATGATTAATCACTTTAAACATTCGTTAAACTAATCTTTAATGCACCTTATGCACCCTCATCTCTGGCATTAATATATGTGTGAAGTTCAACAGCGACTAATCGGAGTTCAAAGTATAAGTGGCTCTTAATCAGCAAGTAGCCACAGTACAAAATACAATAAGTTACACTAGGATGCAATAATGTACAGAAAACAAAATTAACTAAAATCTACATCACCATTACAAAATTCCTCAAAAGAATAAAAACACTTTTCAATTAAAAATAATTTAAGACTTTCTTTGAAGACCGATAAGGGCAGGTCCCTCACACAGAGTGGAAGCTTATTAGAAAGTTTAGGCGCATGGTAACTTAAAGCAAACCTGGATCTATTAATTCTATAGAAGTCAATCAAGATATCTCGTCTATGATGAGTGTTATCAATTACAATGTTACGCCCGTACATTTCATTACGGGAAATATATTAATCAAAATTACTTTAGAAAAACAATAAACGCTGGTAGGCGCACAAAATCATCCCTACACTCAGCCCTGTATGTCACCTTCAAAATAACACGAATAACCTTCCATTGTAGACAAAGCTTGGGGGGGCGTGTCCCCATATTAACAACGCATATGATATCTTTAACTGGATCAAATCATGGAAACCTCTTATTAAAGTAGGTTTACAGACAGTACTGAGTAGACTTCTCAATACAGATGTACTCGATGATTCTGATCCAGGTAAATACCCAAGCATCTAACAAATGATGAATTGCCAGCTACATCAACTGAATTACTTAGCTAAAACATATGCCAGTCATACTGGCATTTAGTTTCCAGAAAGCCAGTCCAAAGCCCTTGACTGTGCCTCCACCAGCCTAGCTAGCATCTAAACAAATTCAGGATTTTATCAAGAGTCACGGCACTCGCATCATCAGCAAATTGTATGAAGTTGAAGCAGCGATGACAAAATGGTAAATCGTTGTTGTAATTTTTTTTTTTTTTGGTGAGGTGTAAAAATGCTCCCTTATGCACACCCTCGGTTGAGGGTAGTGTGGGGCTCTCCATTAAAGGCATACCCACTAAAAATTCACCGTCTCTCATGATGCTAGTAACTCCACGTCACTTTTGCATCGTTCTTCTTTGGCGTGATGGCCTTCTGTTGATCTTCTCGTTGATTGACTCCAGGCAGGCTGCAGTAATATGTTGTGATGTTATTACATGTGTGTAGTAATGTTATGAGATGTGAGTTGTGATGTTATGATGCGTGAGTTAGTGGGTTAATTATTTTTGGGGTTTTTTCTGTAGTGTGTAAAGTTTTTTATGGGTTAGTAAGTGTTAGTATTATTTTTGGTGGTTTTTTATTTTTGTGATTTTTATATTATTTTTATTTGTATTTTTGTGTGTTTATTGTGTGTCTATTGGTGGATCTCGTAGGCTTTTTAGCCTTGCTCTTCCCGGCCGGTCTTCCCCGTCAAAAAGTGATGTAATTAGCGGATTTGTGTGGGTGCGTACTTGTTCCCAGAATCTAGCGTGTCTGTTTGTTAGGTGTTCGTGGATTGTTTCGACTTTTAAGTCTGCGTGTATGTTGGTGTTGCGTATATACCATGGTGCGTTTGAAATTTATCTCAGTGTTTTGTTTTGGAAAGTTTGTAGTTTTTTCTTGTTTGTCTTGCTTGTGTGTGTGTATGCAATGGCACCATAGAGGACTTTGGGCTTGATAACTTGGTTGTAAATTAGTAATTTGTTTTTGATTGACATTGAACTATTTCTGTTAATTAAAGGATAGAAGGCTTGCTTTGCTGCAATGCCTATGTTAATTTTGTATTGAATGTGTTGATTAAATGAAAGTTTGCTGTCTAGGGTCATTCCTAGATATTTTAGAGTGTTATTCCACCTTAATTCGGTGTTTCCAAGATTTAGATTTGCAGGTAATCTACGTGAACTGCTAATGAGCATTGCCTGAGTTTTGTCATTATTAATTTTAATGTTCCAAGTTTCTGCCCAGTCGTCTATGGCGTTTAAGTGTCGTTGTACGTGTAATTTGAGTCTTGTTATATTTTTGAGTGTTGAATATATGCAGACGTCGTCTGCATATATTGAAAGCTTGGTGTGTGGGTGTCTGGGTACATCTGATGTGTATAGTGAATATAGTGTTGGGGAAAGCGGGGAGCCCTGAGGAACGCCCGCTTCCATGTGTCTAGTGGTTGATAGTTCTGTGTTTATTTGTGTGACGAATGCTCTTCGTTTTAAAAAGAGGCAATCAGTTGTGTTAAGGGTAATGGAAGGTTGTGTTGTGTATGTAGTTTGTGAATGAGTCCCTCATGCCACACTTCATCGAAGGCTTTTTCGATGTCGAGGGCTACAACTGCGGTCGATGCCCGCCTTTGTAGTCCTCTAGTCGCATCCTCGACAAGTCTGGCAAGCTGGAGTTCAGTGCTGTGGTTTTTTCTAAACCCAAATTGTTCATCTGGGATTAGATTGTGTGCTGTAACGTGGGTGTTTAGTCTGTTAAGAATGAGGCGTTCTGTTAGCTTACTCAAGGAAGAGAGCAAACTAATAGGGCGCCAGTGTTGTGGAAATGTTATATTCTTGTTTGGTTTTGGTATGAGTATAATCTTTGCTTTTTTCCAACAAGTTGGAAAATGGTTTAGTTGCAGTGTTTTGTTTATTATGTATGTTAGTTTTCGTATTGCCACGTCTGGTAGGTTTTTAAGTGCTTTGTTTTGTATGTTGTCTAGACCTGGGGCCTTTTTTGGGTTGAGTTGCGCAATTAGTTGCACAACTTCTTGTGTGTCCGTTTGTTGAGTTTCGTCTTCTGGGAGTTCGTTGATTTGTCTCGTGATTCTTCTGTATGATCTCTCTATGGCTTCTTCGTGATCAATATCCTGCGCTCCATTTCCCAAAGTGAATTGCGACTCCAGCGAGTCGGCAAAGGCCTCAGCCTTGTCTTCGCTAGAGTACGCCATTCCCCTCAAGCCATGGATCGCCGGATATATCATCTTGCCTTTGTGCTGCATAGTTTTAGCTATTCTCCATAGAGAGTTGTTTTGTATGTTTAGTGTTGTCAGGTATTCTGTCCACTTGTTGTTTTTGTGGTGTTTGTTAGTCTGTTTCCTTGTCTGTTGAGTTCTGCGTTGCCTGTTAGTTTGGCTCGTCTTTTTAGTCTGTTTCTTAGTCGTATGTTTTGTTTTATGTTTTCGGGAAGTGTGTATGGATTGCTTTGTCTTGTGTGTACTGTCTTCTTTGCTGTGCTTAGTGCTGTTTGTAACTCTTCGGTGAAGCTTATGACATGATTGTCCAGCTCTACCTTAGAGTTTATGTGCGGGATATGTTGTATGTTGTCTATTAAGTGTTTTTTGAATGTGTTCCATTGAATGAATGTTTGTGTATGTGCTCGTGCGTTCTCGTGTATGTTGTTTATTGTAATGTCAATCAGAGAATGATCTGAGGCAGATAGATCCTCCAGATTGTCTATCACAACGTTGTGTGGGATGTTGTGTGTGATGGCGATCTCTAATATGTCGGCTGTTTCGCCGCGAAAGTGTGTGGGTTCTGTGGGAGCGAGTATTGTGTAATGTAGTGCTTCTGCGGTCCTGAGTAACATAGTACCATTTTGAGTCGTGGTTCTACATCCCCAGGACCTGTGTTTGGCGTTGAAGTCCCCGGCTGCTAGAACCGGGTGTGTGTAATTGAAAAGTTTCTCTATTTCTGTGCGAGTGAGTTTATTTTGTGGCGGTCTGTATACCGAGTGTATCACCATGTCTCCGTCAGTTAGACTGACTTTGACACTAGTTACCTCTAGTATATCAGATTGTGGTGAGCGTATTGTGTCATGTGTGATGCTGTTTTTTATAAAAATGGCGGTACCGCCTCCCCTGCGGTCCGGTCTATCATTTCTATAAATTGTGTAGTTTTGAACGTGTAAATGCGTATGTGGGCGTAGGTAGGTTTCTTGCACGAGTGCTATGTCTATATTGTTCTCAACCAGATATTCCGCGAATTCGTATCTTTTGGGATAGAGGGAATTCGCATTCCAGTTGATCAAGAACAAGTGTGTTGGTGTATTAGCCATTGAGATTAGCGAATAACCTCAATGTCGGATTGTTCTGTATTAGTGTGGTGATAGTGTTAATTTTTGCCTTTATCTCCTCCTCGGACATAGTCAGCAGTGTAAAGATGTTGTTGTGTTGAGCGTTGGTATTTTTAATGTTTGTGCCTGAGTTTGGTGTGGTGTTTTGGGGGGTTGGTTTTGGTTGTGGTTTTGTTAGTTGTGCGTAGCTGATGTTATTGCTCACCGGCCGTGTTTGTGTAATGGTTTGTTTTTGTTTATTTTGTTTATTATTAGGGGTTTTAGGGCATGCAGAGTAACTTGCTGGGTGTTCTCCTCCACAGTTGCAACATTTAGGTGGGGTGTTCATGGGCTTTTTACAGTCCCGGTAGTGATGTTTACCTGCGCACTTATGACAGACTGGAATTGCGTGGCAGTTAGTTACAGTGTGGCCAAATTGTTGGCATCTGTGGCACTGAGTGAGCACACGATGCTTGCTGCCTCTCTGAATTTCGACTACTACTGGCATGTAGTTTATTCGATTTTCATTGAGGATGTTCATGTCTGTTTGAGGTACTAGGACTTTGAGCATCTCTGTCATGATGTTTCTTCTGGAGCCGGCTTTAAGCCAGAACATTTCAATGGGAGTGTAGCCTTTGGCAATTAGGTCGTCCTTAATGTCCGACAATGGGATTTGACCGTCTAGTCCTTTTATGATGACATTTAATTTCCTATCTTCTGGTAGGAAGTAAGAATGGTAGGGGTATTTTTTGTTATTTAGGTAAGTTGTGATCCTTCTGTGATCACTTGGGGTTGTGGGGGTAATTTGAATCCCCAGCTTGGATTTTTTGATATCTCCAAAACCTATTTTGGAGTAAGTGAGATCTTGGTGAATTTTGACCCAGTTTTCTGGGCATCGGATAATTATGGGGACCACTTCTGATTTCTTGGATGCAGTGGTGGGCTCTGCTGCTGGGGAGTTTTGTGGGGGGGCTAGTCCCAGGTGTTTTTTCACTGACTCCTGTGTTGCCACATTCGTCGTGTGTGGAATATTAGGCCTAGGGCTTGGGGTTTGGGTGATTGGAGGCTAGCTGTCCTAGGCCTTTTGAGGGTCGGGAATTCCCTGTCGAATGAAGCTGGCATCTCTGAGTCAGAATTTGTTTCCATATCATCCTCAGTTGGGGGAGCTACAACTATGGGGGTTGGTTGTGTTGTGTTAATGTGTGTGTGTGTGTTTTCGCTTGTTTTTTCCTGTTTTTGTTTAATTTCTGTCAATGTTTCCATTAGTACGTCATGGTATTTGTCTTGGTTTGTTTGTACGTGTCTCATTGTTGACGTTGCTTTTTCAAGTTCATTTTTGAGTTGGGCTACTTCAATTCAATCAGAGTACAGTTTTCGTCCTGTAAGTCTTTGTTTTGTGATTCTAGTTTTCTAATGTATTTTTGTAATTTTTCCATTTGTTCGTCGTTTGTATGTCGGTTAATATCTAAAGTTTTGTTTTGTGTAGTGTGTTGTTTTGTTTGTGAATGTAGAATACTTACAGCCGCCTGCCTGGGGTCACTATTTCTCCTGATATTTTCTCTTCTTTTCTTCTCCTTCTCCAGTTCAGCTAAGGTGAACTCTTTTCCACTTTTGTGATCCATTGTCTTCTTATAGTTGTTGTTGTTTTTCGCTGTTGGTTCGGTTGGTGTTGAATCCAACTTTCCGAGGTACATGCACCCTTGCGGGTACGACTTACTCGAAAAGCTGGGGTCCTTCACTACGACTTAACGATTTTTCTTTCAAGTCAACGATTTTTCTTTTATAAATAATGCAGATGCAATGATGCACATTACATCTGTTGTTGTAGTCGTAGTGTAGGATACGCACTGGCACTTCACTCTCGTTTGGTTTCGCTACGGATCGGTTATACGCTCGACTTGTCTCCACGGCGGTCAACAAGCTTGTGTTGTTGTAAATAATGAACAGCATGACAGTTCTGGCCCCCGTGGCACACCATGGTTAATTGACAAATTCACAAATCGTAGAACAAAGCGACCGAATGACAACCCTCGTTGAAGGCAATAAAATTATTCGATTAATAGCCATAACTGTCGACATACCACTTCTAAAACCAAACTGCTGCTTATTTAACAAATTATGTTCTTCAAAATGACGGCATATTCTAGATTTTAGAGCATTTCCAAAAAATTTCACAAGGATAGGAATTGGTCGGTATATACAATTATTTCTTAAATCATTTATGACCACAAAGGTGGGGGTAGTAATTAACTTTATAATTAACCACTTTAATTAGTGAACTGTGTCAAAATAGGGTGGTGGGGATTTTATTCATAGGGTGAGAATTGAAACATTTTAGGTATTATACGTACTTTAATAATGCAAGAATTAATTTGCATTAAATATGATTAATACATAAACTGCTTTCATGCATTCATCCTTTCACACATAAAACTAAATAGGTACTGTCATATCGTTAACTAATATTAAAGGTATAAAAAACCGATTTGATTTTTTAATTTAACAAGAACTTCTTTCTTTACTGAATTTAATCAACTTTATTATATTTCAACTGCTTTTTCATTCACACTAAATACCTTGTTACTTCTCGTCTTCTGAAATTCTCTCAACTTTACTTCACCAGGGACATAAGACTTCGAACAGTTGATTCGAATCTCGAGTACAGGAATAGATTTGTCTACTAAAATTTCCAACCGTCATTTTACCTTCTTCCATCTTCAACAGGAGAGACGCTACGAGTTGTATTATCTCAAGAAAATTAGTTACAACCCCCAAAGAGTCCTCAATTCAGTGTTGAAAAAAGGTAACACAGAGTACGGCAGATATTTTCTAAATATATATCTGTACAAACAAAGAAGAAAACTACTAAATATCTTGGTGTCAAACAGGGCTACGACTGGGTAGATGTTCTTGGCGCCAAATTCAAGCAGAACGATGACTGGACCCTTGCTTCACGGGTGAGTGTTTGTAAGGCACTAAAATCAGAGATAAAGAAGAGACAGTTAAGTAAAATGGAAAATTTGTCCCATTCATGCATCTCCGTATAGCTCTCTCTTTATCTAGCATCACCAAAGGTGATTGTACATGGTGCCAAAGTCGTGTCGACGCTGTTGCAAAAACAAATGATATATGTCTTTGTCTAACTCATGGAATTCTGCGTTAGAAATTGAACAGCTGAATACTAGATGACATCGGCAAGTATGACTATGACAGTTCAATAGTTCAATACGTTACACCATGTTTTCATTTTAGGCTGTTTTTAGTTTGGCTTGCTAGTGTTTTCTTATATCGTTTGTGTTAATTTCACAAATTTTTGCTTGAAAGATATACTTTTTCATTCATATTGTGACTGAAACGTTAATTTGTGACCGGAGTGGAGTCGATCAGTGGACTACTTAATAGAGACAAAACAGACAGCATCATGGCTGCTGAGGCTGCTTGCATTGTTTGTGGATTAAGAGAAGATGAAGTTGAAAAATGCACTATTTTCCTTCGTCCCTTATCTTGTAAAAGTCTATGTGTCCTCAGACGTTAAATATAGTTTTGTATTTGTATAATGAACTGTGACATTTGTTTGAATTTTTTCTAATGTTTATTGATTTTAATTTTAAGTAAGTGCATCTGGTAACCATATCTTGAATTAACTTATTGTTGTTTGTATTACATTCTGACTATTAATTTCAAGTGACTCATTTGTATTAATAAATATACTTTTTATGAAATACGTATGTATTTCGATTAACATGCCTTGTCTATTGTCTACGGTAGATTATTTGAATACTGTTTCGATCAACTGCAATTCTCTTATATCAGCGTCTTTGATGCTCTGTCCCTATTGATGAGGTAAAGATTTTTAAAATTTTATAATGTATTTGTGTGAATATTTATCTAAAACTATTTGTGAACATTGCATGAAGTCATCCTTTTAAAAATTAGTCATAGGAATACATAATAGAATTAAAATATCTTGATGGATGGATAAAATATAAAAATAAATCAATCAAAGAAACATTCAAACCTCCCGCGCTTTTGGCGGCCCAAGCTAATCGCGCCACCTGCTTTCACCTTTCATGAAGCCGGTCAGAGACAGCATTCACCTTCCTTTCCTCGTCTGTTACTTGGGACCTTTTTCGTCTTGTTGCTTGTCTCTGCTAAAATCTAATTTTTCCTACCGGCGCGGACAGAGAGGACAGAGCGGAAAATTGCGCGGAGTTGGATGCATTTGAGAGGGTAGAAACATGTTCTTCTTTGTTTGACATATTGTTGTTTACACAACATTGAGGGAGACAAAGATATATTAAATTGAGAACGACTAATAACGATTTCCTTGACGGAGTGACAGCTTGCTTTCCAGCGATTTTTGCATATATTGGAATCTATTCTACCGACAATCCAGGTTCGGACTAAGGAGTAAATGAAATGTGCAGCTTTATACACAAATTGTTGTTTACCTGGGGTGAAATAGATTCATTTGTGTTTGAATTATGGCTCAATCATACAGGGTGTTAGCACCAAACTATACGGTGAAAAACGATAAGTTATTACACATGTTGGGGTATTTCCCCAACAGAAATTATAGAAGTGGGTCTGTATTCTGAAACATTCATTAAGTCCACCCTTCTTAAAAACAGGAACCACTTGGGATGCCTTGAAAATGGAAGGAAAACTGCTTTCACTCAAGCAGATGTTCAACAAATCAGAAGATACACAATCAAGTTAGTAGTACTTTTAAGTACCTTAGTGCTCATTTCACAAAGATCTCTACTATTCGAGTTTTTTAAGTCGTATATTATGCCCCTAAGTTATATGTAGGATATGTTCCTAAACCCAAATTCAGGAAGTTCCACGGGGTCAAATAAGTCCAAACACTAGTCGCTAAAATGAGTAGCATTTGGCAACTCTGCCAGAAGCTTATCAGTAATATTCATAAAGAATGAATTAAAGTCAACCGGTCGCATGTCACAGCCCCTTTGATAAGATCTAAGCTTATCAATAATTTGCAAAGAAGCCCTAATGACATTATTTGAGTTATTTATAAAATCGTCATGAGTCTTAATTTTGGCGTCTCTTATGCTCTTATGATACCTGTTCCTAAATAGCTGGATTTGACCACTCAGCCACCCTGGCTTTGCGCGTGCTAAATTTTCAGTCAGCAGAGATAGTGTCTGCCTTTTCTTGTCGCTAAACCATTTAATGTTTGGACCATGACAACATTTGGCACTAAAACATATCTTTTCAGGAAAAGATCTGTACAAAGCACTATTTATAATATCAATAAATAGCGTACTCTTTTGCTGCATATTTATACCAACATTCCTTAAAAGCTCCCAGCATATCCCACTTATCAAACTTTCTAGTACATGCAGACCGTGGTTTGTTATGGGCCTATAGATGATTGGCTTCTTCTCACTCATTCTCACCCCATATCAAATCTGATTCTCCCAGATGATTTGAGATAAACGTGTCAGGCAGATAGTCCCCATCATTTAAAGTAATTAGCATATTGTCAAGACATGGTTCGCTTCTAGTGGAAGTGATAATGGTTAATGGTTATTAGGATATCACCTGACAAATTATTCAATGGTTTTAAATTCAGATTTGTTAGATTTTATATCAAAATCACCATTGATAATAACTGCTAACCTTTCTCCATGAGTCTTATCTAGAATACTATGAAAAACATTTATAAAAGTATGAAAATCTCCCTAAGGCAATAATAGTTAAACCAAGTTTATCCAAGACAAGGGCACTTACTTTACAATAACGAACTAATTTCGCTGGATTACCGAGAATATAATATTTCCTCCTTTCTAACGAAAAAAGCCCCCCCCCCCCTCCCATTCTAATGGATCTGTCGACAAAAACTGTCAGCAAGAATTTAGGTTTCACAATAAAAATGATCCACCTCATCCTGATAAAGCCGTAAATAATGTAACGTTACAAATAGCTCAAACTACTTATTACGCAAACACTGAACATTCAAATGACCAACTTCAAAGGCAACATCGAGAACTCCATTGACGCAGTCCTTAGAAGATTTAGACCTTTCATTGTTTACATCATAGACTATGTTTCAGTTTGTTACGTTAACATCTGCATCACCACAAATGGTTAGGTTTTCTGGATCATTAGTCGTGGTGCAACTAATTCGGCTTGATGATTTTTGGAAAAAAGAATCTAAGTTCCAGCTAAGCAGAAATCATAGTATCTGAAGACACTCTACTCCTACTTTGAACGAGGCAATTCTAGAGTTGACAAATTTCGGAGGAATTAGCTCACATTCACATGCTGCCTTAGGTTCTGCTTCCTTCAGTCAGTTCATAGCATCCTCGATTGTTGTGTCGCTGTGAAAATGTGATAAATAGAGTAACTTCAATCGGATTAAGCTTTGCTTTTTCTATTATTCGTTGCTAGGAACCTTGCATAAGCTATTTTGTTCGTGTTTTGGTTTGGCAATGTTTCTGGCCTTTTTTGCATATGCCCTTTGGGTTTACAAGCACTTCATCACTGCCATGAGCTGCGGTAGCTACTCTTTCGCAAACAATAGGTTTATTAACAATTATGCTGTTATTTGCTTCCAAATTAACATTGCTTAATGCACCTTCGTAAAGCTTTACAACTGGGCCCTGGTCAGCCAGTCCATTACGATAAGAATCTTTGGTATTAATTCCAAGCAAAATGCTTTCATTAGCATTCGCATTTTCTACTTCTTTTTCCGGTTACTTGTCTTTAGAATAAGTCCCATGACAGCTTGTCTGAAACTGAATTATAGCAGTTGATTATTTTAAGATTTTAGAACTTTCATTTCTTCGATAAGGTTAATCTTGTCTTGAACCAATTTTCTGGTGTTTCTCAGGTTGTTTTCAATTTGTTCTTTGTCTCGAGTAACTGTATTATATAAATCAGTCTTAATTAGGAATATTTTACGGTAGAATCTCAGATATTGATCCTTTTTTAGATCCACGACCTTAATTCATCTCTGACGCCGTCAAATTGGAGGAAGTGAGATCTAATTTGACTACACATTTATACAAGCAAGGCATTTACTATTTTCAGCTCCACTTCGCATTTGCACTCATTTTAATACCCCAAACAACCATAACCTCGATAACTTCGAAATCACAATATCGGTATTTCAGCCGCAACTGCAGAAACTCTATTTGATGAAATAATCAAAATGTGTGCAGAAAGTACTACTCTCAGTCATTTTAGAATCTTTTTATCAAGACAAAGAATATGTCAACCCAGCTTCCACACCATAACCTGTGAAATTTGTAAATAAATAAACATACTACCTATCCAGAAATTACGGTGTAAACACAGTCAACGCCATTATTACTTTATCACCCTGCTAACTCCCGAGCCAACTTCTGGATGGGAGATGGAAATTGAATAAGCCAACTTAGAATGGACGTGACAGTATATTTTTTATCTTTAATTTAGCAGCGAGCTGATAAAGTAGCTCTCGCCAAGAAGAGCCCAGGAATATGCGCTTTTTGGTCGTAAGATTACGCTTTCGTATCAGTATTTATTATTCATAAGCGGCGGAAAACGAGAAATGCTACTATAACGCATGATAAAGGACTTTTAAATGGAGTCCGTTGAGATAATCTTCTTGCACCTTGTGCTTTTATTGCTTGTTTCGCTGTTTCTTGTTTTTGATAGCTCTATAGGGACAGCTTCCCGATGCCGGATTAAAAAATATCGATATAATTTTTCCATTCAGTAGGTTATTTTTGGGTCTTCAACTTAGTATTTTATTTTGGAATATTCTGCTGTCAGGGGATTTCAAACGTGCACATTACATTTCTTTAGCCCTTCTTCATCTGTGGATATATTTCAATACTAACTACAGTGTTAGCGGAAACCTCTTCACAGCGGTCATCTAGCCTCAATATAACGAAATACATTTTATGGTACTTACTCACTTATTACTTCTGTAAAAATACGTTTTAACAACAAAACTTTTAGCAACAGTTCCAGATATAGAATCCCGCTATTTTACCTCTCAATATGGGATAAATCTGATATGAACTCTTATCATCGGCACTCATTAATGTCCCTTATAGACACCGGAATATAATCAAAAAATGACTGTCAATATAAGAAATATCATACGTGCCTCTTGCATATGGTATTGTGAGTTATGAACTTGACCAAAATCTATCTAGAAGTTAAAATAGGGTCGTAATTCTTAATAGCGATAATGAGATATTTATTATGTAAAACATAATTATTAAAATATTATACCAGCCTTATTTGCTAATTACTCATTCAGCAGCTGGTCCATAAGCCTGACGCACTCAGCGGTTTATATTCTTTTTATCAGAGGTGTGGGTTGAAGTCTTTGGCAGTTAGATTACGGCGCCACTAAATTTTTGTTGCACGAAATTTATCAATTATTAAAGCTTCCTGAAAGTAGGGTAATAAAATTTAGAAAAAATACCCTATTAAAGAGCATTGAGAAAATTTGTTATTTAGACTCGATAATATCTTGACCGCAGTTTGCCAAAATAAATATCCGGATTACAAATAATTTGTTTATTAAAAAATAATAAACTTACACCACTTGTGTAGGGCAATTAATCCTATTTCAAATTAATTTGAGGTTCTAAACACTCTTGGTTAAATCAATAATACTATTATCTTATTTTATATCACACCAATATTACTATTACTGATAACTACTTACGTTATGGCTAAGATTCTTATTAATATTTTAATATTACCTAATTCTTAGCGTATAAATAGAAAGAGAAAATCTATGTAGGTATATAATGAAATCAATATTAGCCAAACCACTCTTAAACCAATCCCGTGGCAG
>MU196140.1:388-13631 GCA_016904865.1 Pissodes strobi
AAAAATATAACTTTAACCTGTCACTCATTTCTGCAACACCTTGTATATATATAAATGTATTCTGCAAATAGCTTACATTATTCTGCACAACTTTTGTATTTAACATTTTTGTCTAATGCGAAAAACAAAAAAGTTAAGAGGGGGGGACATTATAAATCATCACCGTGTACAATGAGTGGGAGCTCCATCAAACTGGTACCAATAGCTGCAATATCACTCTAATGGCAAATTGTCTAAAAAAATCTGTTGTTCGCAAAATGTCTAAATATTTTCCCCGTTCAAATTCTCGTTATAAATACAAAAGTCTATTTTATTATTCATCATTAAACAAAACACGTTAAAACTAAATGTAGGGTTAAAATCCCTTTTCTCGTACAAATTTTGGATTTTCTGATGAGCAAAAATGTTATTCCTTCTGTTAAAAATACCCTTCCGTGAATGTAAAATATATTTAAAATATCTGCGTTTGAATAACTACGTGCCATCTTAATATCACTATCTCAATTCAACTTATAGTTATCAAAATGCCATGAAATGGGAAATCCCAATGTCAAATTTAAACATGTTAGTCATTTGTTTACACAAAACGTCACCTTGGGCGGCCATAGCCTACTAGCAACATGAATTGTTATGTTTGCTTTAATTGCAATTATTTGGTTTTCAATTGCACTTTTGGGTGCCAATATAAAAGATGGGGTGTTTCATTTAAAATTCGTACATAACATGCATTTTTATGTCATGCCCAATGTGCATAACTATGTAAACACCCTGTATGCGATCATTCAATTTTCATATAATTTTATGATAAAGCAGCCTAATAGCGAACTGTAACAAAAAAATCAGATATTTAGCTATACTGGTTGCGAAAAAAATAGTTATTTATTATACAAGGGAAAAAATAATTAGATCTTAGCACGAGGTTGTGTTGTCTCCCGACCGAAGCGGAGGGAGGCAAAAAACCGAGAGCTAAAATCTGATATTTTTCCCGTGTATAATACACTATTTTTTTCTGTGACGGGAAAAACGACGATTTAATATTGAAAAAACATATTACTACAACATATTAAAGCCAGAAAATTATCGATGTGAAATTGAATTTTTAAACCGGTAGGCTGTTGTACAGTACTTATAGTGACAATAGACCTGCGTTGCTAAGAAAACCTTTAAAGTAATCAAATATCTGTCAATTTAATTCTGTGATTTGATTTATGTGTATATATGTAGGCATATCCGGGAAAAAAGTAGCCACTTTTTTCCAGGAGAAAAAAGTAATTTCATAAAAAGGGATATTTTGTTACCTGGCAACAGGGATAATATGTCAAACTTTTTTCCCGTCACATAAAAAACATATTTTTTATTTAGGAGAGTTTGGTGCCAAATTTCTTAAAAACTAATTTTTATTTCCGAAACGGCTCAAGAGGTATAGTATATGTTACATAAAAAAGTTCCAGAATAGTTCATACAATCCAAAATGGTAACAACATACAGGGTGTTCCATTTTAAAAAATGCATTTGATATTAGCCACTAGTAGATCTGGCAACACTGCATGGCGAGACATATTTTACAAAGATAGATAATATTCGTTTATATGCTCAACCATAATTTCGGATTTTTATTCTAAGCAATTCTCCATAACGCCTAATAGGACACTAGACTAAAACCTGATGACCCAATATTTTAAGAATGTGCTGTATTGGACTTTACTTTTATTATAAGCTTACGGTGTGAACATTACGTTTAATAAGACATTGTCAGTTAGTTATACTAATTATATTTACTTATTTTCAGATATCTGGTTGTACCCTTCTAGGCATCGGTATTTGGCTAAGAGTTAGTTACGAAGGATATGCTACACTATTACCTCAATATGCCTTACTAAGTGCAGATACTATTGCTGTAGCAGTGGGAACAATCACAATTATTCTTTCGTTTTTTGCATGCTGTGGATCATGGCTTCAAAGCAGATGTTTGCTAATTACAGTAAGTATAAGAAAATTAATTCACATTATTTAACACTTTAACACACATTTATAGATGGTATGAAATTGCTTGACACTGTAAGAAGCAGGGCAGTGGGTGCTTTTGAGGGTAGGCATGGAAAGTCGGGCCTATCCAAGAATTTTGGAAACACAATAATCACACATTTTTGTTGAAAAACGTTATCAAATCTATCTTCTGAATCATTCAATATAATAATGCCCGCATAGACTACTTTGTAATATATTTTATTTCATACTGTACTTTAATGTGCCATTTCCCGGACTCATTTGGGTCCGGGAAATGATACATTACATCACTAGGTCAGTAAAGTAACTTTACCGGACTGGTATATTTTAACTAACACATGGTTATTTCTGAACGATTTTTATTACAATAAACAATAAGTTATAAATATTACAATAAACGTTACAATAAACTTACTTATACATGTTAAATGTAATACTGCAGTTTGAGTTATTTGAAATATTTACAGAGGCAGCATCAGATACAACTTGGGATTTATCTTTATTAACCAAAGATGATGAAACTTGATTCTAGTGGTGAAGAACTTGGACAAATGTTTCGCCGCCTTGGATCATTCGAGCCACTTTTGTTTTACTTTCCAAGGATTCCTCCACATATTTCTCTGCCACAGAACTGCTTTTCCATCCACCATGTCGCTTCAGTATGTTAACATCGGCTCCAGCGTTGGCTAAGAACGTTTCCGACGTTCTTCGAAAACAATGCCCTGTATACCTTTCAGGATGCTCTAATTTTAAAAACTCGGCAATTTTCCTAGGTGCTCCTCCTATTGAATGGATGCCCACTCGTTGACTCACACATCTACCTTGTCTATACCCAATGAAAAATGCCTTTTCTGGGATGTTTTTTGGGCGTAACCTGCGATATTGACGGAAGATCTTTAGAACATTTTCTTCGATTACAGTAAACAACCTTTTGATATAAGTTTTGGGTCAAGTTTCGTTTAGCGGAAATCCGTTAGGAAGAAATTAAATTTATTTTTGACATTATAGTACCTGTCTCAACTCAGAACAATCAAAGTTTTTCCCCGCAAATACATCAATCTCATTTTCAAAAAAAAAATGAAAATAAAAGAGCGAAAATCCACTAGAAAAAAATGTTTGGCTTAGAGTAGCTCTCTACCTCTCTAACCTTTATTAACCAGAGTAAAAAGACAAGCGCGCTACGCGCGCTTGTCTACTATCCCAAATTACCCCAAACTAACCCAGACTAACCCAAACTAATCCAAACTAACCTAAACTAACCCAAACTAACCCAAATTAACCCAAACTAACCCAAACTAACCTAAACTAACCCAAACTAACACTAACCTAAACTAACCAGAGTAAAAAGACAAGCGCGCTACGCGCGCTTGTCTTCACTATCCCAAATTACCCCAAACTAACTCATATACTAACCCAAAATTATCATATAAAAAAATCTAGTTTTCTGTAAAACAAAACATTTGCGGAGAAAAGGAAAATTATTTTTGTGCTAGTATTCTTGTGTAGAATCATTCTATAGAACGATATTTTTTGTAGCCGATTTCCGCTATTCTAAACTACAAAAAAAAAATAAAAATTTTTCATTAATTAGGCATTTTCGGATAAAACTAATAACACCGTTTTAATTAATAGGTTTTTCTGAACCGGCCTATGACAAAAAAAAATAATGTGAAAATTATCCAAGTATAGGTTTTAGCTAAATTATCATATAAAAAAAATCTAGTTTTCTGGAAAACAAAACATTTGCGGAGAAAAGGAAAATTATTTTTGTGATAGTATTCTTGTGTAGAATCATCCTATAGAACGATATTTTTTGTAGCCGATTTCCGCTAAAAGAAACTTGAGCCTAAGTTTTGGTGTGGTTGACGTTGACAACTATTTGCGATCCTGTATCCTGAAGATCCTCATCATTCAAATTGTATAGCTCTTCTCTTCTACACCCCCCTGAGATGCCTAAGAGTGCCACAACCTGAAACAATACAAAATCTCCATAAATATCGTTTCTTTATATAACATAAACGACAAAAAATCACTCTTGATAAAAGTTTTTGCTTGTCCAAAAAATAAGGACCCTGTATGGTATGTGAGATTTTCGCCTCGACAAATCTTATTTTCTGGAGAAGCAAAAATTGTTATCAAGAGTGAGTCTTTGTCGTATCTTTAAATTATTGGGCCGTTTGTCCTCTTGTCAACCACATCCGCGGACATACTGTATACTCGTGGCACTTTGACTTTGTTATTATTAAAATTATTTTATTTAAAAGTAGGTACAACAGAAAAAGCCTTACCTTTATTTATAAATATTTCTCTGTCGGCGCTTCGTTCATAAATCTATCGACTTCTTCCCTAGTTAGCACTTTAGACTGGTTTGGTTGATGACCGACAGACTCTTTTTTGAGAAAAGCCATCACTTTTGGATATTTGGATATATCGACGTTCTCATTGACCATGACCATTGATTTTATCATGGAGTATTTGGCCCATAATGTAGAGCTGCTCGACTTTTTTGACTAAAAATAACCAATTACATTAGGAACCTACCGTTGAAACTACCATAATTTTTCACTAAAGCTAATTACACAATTTTAGCATTAAAAAAATCAATAAACTCTTACGGCATCCAAGAAGTAAGCCAACATTATATTTTCATTTAGACTTTTCTCCACATTATAAGTTTTGCGCCATTCACAGAATATCGCGTATTCCTTTTGATATCGTCCGGAAGACTTGGCCGGGATAAGTTTCGCCGTCGCTTCAGAACTTTTTTTCAAAATATCTCCATCCATTTTATTCGAAATTATTCAAAACGATGCTGAACTGACAGACAAGACAATCAATAAGAAAAACTCTTTGTTACTCTTAGCAACCGATTCAAAGCATACTACATTATCACCCTATATTACAGGTGCTACATTTTATAGTTTGTTTTGACAATACTGATACCATCATGTACTGACACATTACTGACACCTTCAAACTACCCGAATATACAGTTCAATTTTTGTACCAAAAATTTTAAAAAAATATTGAACAGTATGAAATAAAACATTGTACGATACACGGCCGTGAAATGTCATTAAAGTACTTGTCTAGAAATTCCAGACTCGGCTCCTTCGTCGCCTCGTCCGTAAACATCTAGACTCGTACTATAATAAGCCATTTCTCGGCCTTGTATCGTAAATTACTATTCCAAATCACCCGCATCTAATCGGCCGACCCCAGAAGAGCTCCATAGAAACAGCGCATAATGTTCGTCAGCCAGCCGATTTTATCAGCTATATTACCAGTACTAACAGTGGTCATTTAGGCCAGCGCCTATTGTTTTATTCGAATCACTACTGAGTTTTTAGGATTTTCTCGTGATCACGCTAGTGACTGAAGGAAACTTAGTTTTTATGACACTACTATGCCTAGATATAGTAACATCCGAAGAAGTCATTATTAGAATGAAAGTTGAAATGCAGATTTGTATCACAATGTTATAACATATTGCTCCAACTTTAATCCAATTTTATACTATTTTATACTGGGATTTATATTTGTTTTATTTGCTGGCTGGTCTACCCAAAATTTTACCCCACGAGCCGCCATTTGAAACAAGATAAGTTTACTTCTAAAAATTACGCACTAGAATAGGCATACTAATCTACCTACAGTAAGTAGTTTTATATACCAGTTAATGATATCTTGACAAGTTCAAACAATACTTAAATAATTTTATTTTTTAAGAAAATGATGTAAGAAATTTTGGTTTTATAAATGACCTTACTCATTGTTATAACAGTGGACACATTCTGGTCCACTAAAGTGAAAAACTGCTGATTTTTCTTTAGTTGGATCCCACCATTCCCATTATTTTTCTTTAATTAGTCTTTACTTTAAGTTAAATGGGACTTGGTAGTTCGGGTTAGGGAAGGTTACTTCCCGAATAAGGTTATTTCTAAAATACGTTCATCATCTTCTGATGTCTGCCATATTTCCTAATTCTTTGTAGTTTCGTTTCTTAGTTTTAGATAGTTACTACAATTAAAAGTTGAGAATTAGATTCAAAATTTATGAAATATTTCAGAATTCGCATAACAAAACGAAATTGTCTGCTTCCTTTTTTGCCTGCAAGCCTTCGAAATATTTCTTATATTTTTACTATCCAAGCATAACCTTTCTTTGATTACATATTTTATTGCATTGCAAGAGTAAGCAAACTAAAAACTTTAGAGCTACTCTAAAAACGCAACCTTCTTCTTTAATAAGTTTTGAATGAAGCTGTTTCAAAAATTTTCAACTTGTTTAATTTTGTTAAGTTCCTGTATTTAACTTGAAAGGGTTCGCCCAGCCGTTGTTGACCCTCGAAACGCATGCAATTGCATGCGTTTCGAGGGTCAACAACGGCTGGGCGAACCATACTAAATCAGCTTTCTTGGACAGCTGATTTAGTATCCTTTCAAGTTAAATCTTAGTGGACGTGATTCTATAAAGTAAGTTCCTGTATTGTCCGGTATATTCCTAGATAATGGAATTTATTTTTCGTGTGAAAATGACCGGAAAGGTCGTACTTAGCGTTATTTCGGTTTAAATATGCTAAATAACGCAATCCAGTTCTATATGAAATAATTCGCAATCTTGATCTTTACGTAAAACTAGGCATAATAGCATACCATAATTTCGAGTGTATTTAGAAAGGTTTCAGTTTTTCGTAGAAAGATGTCTGATAGTTTGGCTTTAGCCTCATTTCGACGTAGATACAATATTTACCATATTTTCTAGTATTTATATGATATTTATTTTATGTTCAAAGCCATACCAGTTTTCTTTTGTTATCAAAAAGTGGCAGTCGTAGTAAATATTTGACCTTATTTCGTTTTCGATATTTGGAAAAATAAGAGAACTAAACTAGAACTCAGTCAACAGTTCTTTTTACGACTTAACTCATGCAGTTGAAGATACGTACAGTGGCCGGTCTTATAAAATCGAATGTCTGTATATTTACTAAATATTTCTATACGATCTCAATATATTCGAAGTGCGAATAATTAAAATATTTTTGGCATCAACGGTTATAAATAGCCAACTGTTTAAAATTTACAAATAAATTTAAAGTATTTTGACCTAAGGAATAGCGGTTTATAAGTTGAAAATACTACATTAGATAAAAGGCAGGGACGTCGCGTCATCACGGTCTTCAGGATATTTTACGCCGATTGCAACATTTGATTCGGGGGTCTAATTGTCGGTAAAATATTGAAACCCCAATGCATTTCTAAAATAGGGAAAATTGGATACATAACTCATGAATTGCGAACTACTACCTATTATATGAAAATCGCCAACAAGTAAATTCTGTCTTACGCATATTGAAAATTACTTAATAGTATATTACATAACCAGAATGGTAAGTAGCTTATTACAAACGAGAAAGATTACTGCATGAGCGAGCGCAGCGAGCGAGGGTTGTAATCGAATGAGTTTTTAATAAGCAATTTACCATTCAAGTAGTGTACTATACTTTTTCTACGACTGTTTTTAAAATATCGGGTGGTGTGTCATTTAAGTTTTAATTAATGGAATTATCAACATACTTTATTTATACATTATAGTTTATAATATTAATTAAACAAAATAATTATTAGTTTGGGTTAGTAAAATAAATTCTGAATTTAATTCTGTATTAAATAATTTTGAATTATTTATTATCATTCTTGGTATTAAAGTTAATAGTAAAATTTGTACAATAATTTTTTAGCTATTGGTTGTTCAGATACATTTGTATTCATTGTTAAAATAATTGATGAAATACTTGATTGTGTTTAATTATCTTCAACATTCATAGTAGAGTCGGATGGTAAATTATTGTGGATAGATTGCAATATTCTTTCAGAAGTTGCTGTTTTGTTTACAATGGATTCATCCACGTATCCCTCCACCACGGTAAAATATCAGAATTTTAGCGTATGTCCTTTTGAAGCAATGACCGGTGTACGAAGCGGCATCTGGCAACTTTAAGTTCTTCTTCTTGGTCGTGTGCTTGATTGATCAAGCAGCGTGATTTCATGGAATGCTGTTTGTTCTGTTTCTCCATAAGTCCCTGCTTTCAGCCTCTCTTATGGATTGAGTTATGTTGGTCCCCGTTATTTTCATTATGAGATCTGTGTATCTTGCCTATTACGGCTACTTCAATGGTTTCCAGTCCGTTTCTTCTTATGACATGACCAAAAAATTTTGCAATTTTTTCTGCTACTATGGTGCGAAGTCGTTTTTTAATTTTGAGTTGATCTAAAATGGACTGATTTGTTCTTCTTTCTGTCCATGGAATCCTTAACATTCTTCGCCAGCAGTGCATCTCGAATGCGTCAATTTTCTTTTTGTCGGATTCTTTCAGTGTCCAGCATTCAGCACCGTACAAAAAGATTGAGATAACCAGACTTTTCACCAGATTCATTTTGGTAATTAGCGTTATTTGATGACTTTTCCAAATGGTCGTGAGTTTGGTCATGGCTTCTTTGGCTAGTGCGCTCCATCTTCGGATTTCTTGGCTGGATCCACCCCTGTTAGAAATGAGTGCTCCCAGGTATATGAAGTTGTCGACAGTTTTTATGCTATTTACGGTCTTTATTTCCAGTCTGTTGTTATTCTGGCGATCCACTATCACCACCATCGTTTTCTTTTTATTGATCTTCAGCCCCACTTCCTCCCTCGTATTTTCGATTTTCTGGAAAAGCTCAATTAGTTCTTCTTCAGATGAAGCTATAAGCGTGGTGTCATCTGCATATCGTAGATTACTTATATTTCTACCATTGAAAGTTATACCGCCATTCCATTCATCGAGGGCTTTTCTCATGATCCATTCACTGTATATGTTAAATAAGAGGGGGCTTAAGATGCATCCTTGTCTAACGCCTTGGTCAACCTGAAAAGGGTCTGTAAGGTCACTTTCCAATCTTACATGTGCAGAGATATGGTCGTACAGACCATTTAATATTGCAATTAAGTGGCGCGGGATTCCCATCTCATCCAAAATTGGCCACATTGTCTGCCATCGGACGCAGTCAAATGCTTTGTGTAGTCTATGAAGCACAAATATGTGGGGATGTTAAATTCCCTCGCTTTCTCAATTATTTGGTTGATGTTGAGGATCTGTTCTCGAGTGCCGCGTCCTGGTACGAAGCCTGCTTGTTCTAGGAGTAATTGAGATAGAATACAAGGCTTGATCCTCTCTGACAATATTTGAAGCATTACCTTACGGGCGTGTGATATTACGGCTATTGTGCGATAATTTTCGCAAATATCTTTGGGCCCCTTCTTATGAATAGGTACGTAGATGGATTTTGTCCGGTCTTCTGGCCATGTTGTTACATAACAATTTAGCACGAATATGTAACAGATAGAAGTCAAATAAAGTCAGTGATTCCACCCTAAATCTCGCATGATTTTCGAACGACCGTTGCCTTAATCGAAATGTTAGAGGAATAAACTGAAACAAGCTAGTTATATACGTAATGTCAGTCACTAGATTGTATCGTATTCTACATCGTTATCAAGAAAACATTTAAGTATATAGCAGTGCACTTCAATTAAATAATTTACCTTGCGAATAATTTCCTTTTTTCGGCGGTAATGCACCTTTAAAGAATTGTTGGTTTCATAGAAAGGGTTATTCTTGGAACGTTACCAGATGTTTAATTGGCAAAGTGGTTGCCCTGTGATTTTGACGAGGTTACGATTCAAGCCAACAGGAAAATACATAATTAATTGATGTGCTGCCCTTGTCTTGATATCAAACGACTGTTTTTCGCTTTCGCATTAAAAATACGCAGTCAAGATATGTTATTAAATGCGTATATTTCCTAACTTGGCAACGACGCTCGAACTGCTTTGCAGTATTAAATATATGGTTTTAGCAAGGTAAAAACGGGTCTAGCTTAAGGTACGTTTAGATTCGACTCGATTGGATGCGTTGAACAGATTAGAAGCTTTAAATGGCCACCGTTCGGGATGATTTAATTTCTGTTTGTTTGGGCATTGTGAATGATGGATTTATCGTTGGATTTCTTGGTTTTGCCAGCAATGTATAATATCATACGGCCTTAGAGACGTTTCATTGCATATTGCAGATGTTAGAAAATAATTTGGCGATAACTGGCTTGTGTATTTTTACGTTGGATACAGTACAGTGTGGAAGGGGCTTAAGGTTCGAATTTTTTCTAGCTTGTTAACATCGAATTTCACGAGCTAGTTGGTGGTGTTTGGCTTGATATCGTCCTCTTTCTTCAGAAAACCCTCAAAGGAGGTAGTGCGTCCGCCTGATGAAAGTTTAAGAATTTGTAATTCGCCCTTCACGGGGATTATGCTTTATTTCGGATATAAAGTGGCATAGTTGCTAGGTTGCTGTAGTTTATGGCTTGACTGTGGATGGGCTGGTTTTTGCCTAAAGTCGGGATTTTGGATTAGTAACTTGCCACGTGCAGTGGATTCTGGAACAAAATACGCCGTTTCCTTCCTTGAGGAATGCCTATAGAAGAGAGCGGTTGCTCCCCAATTCGTCATTACCATCGAAAGGCCCTGCGTAGTTGGGGTTTTCCCCTGGTAGCTATTATTTTTGGCTGGAGCTATATTGGCCTGGAGTTACTTGTATATGGAACAAGTTAATGTTATTTGGAGCTCTTGTTGTTTGGAGCCAGCTTTTCTTAGAGAGAGGTTAAGTAGCTAACCAAGTAGCTGTCAGTCAGTACGGTTGATTGTGGTTTATTGGTACCGACTGTAGACATAGAGGTATGGGTATTACCTCGAATGCCACTGAGAGTTTATGAGTCCCAAGGTGCATAGCTGTAGTACATGTGCAGAAGCCGTAGGTGACAGCGACGAAGACAGCAAAGATAAGTTTAGGTTATAATTGTGATCTGTTTACCTAATGTGTATTTATGTACAACTGCGACACGTATACCATGGTACACGCGCAACGAAGTTACTAGTTATAAGTATTATTCTGATAACCTTTAATTATTAGTTGATGGGACGATAGATACCCTATGCATATTGCGGTTATTTTTAATTAGTTGGAATTGTTTTTTTTTTGATCTTCCGTAATCATTTATTACGTCATACTGTTACATCTGATATGATCTAGTTCAATATTCGTGAGCATATATCAAGTTATTAATTGTTTCCAATTGAGCTCTTTTACCTGTTTTTATATTTATATCATTTTGTTTATTGAAAGAAATATGACAACACATGTTGCGCTGGCCGCATCCTTAAGGGTAGGTATCATCTTATTCATTATATCTTGCTAACACATTTAAAAGGGTTTTACGCGCAACAATGTCCCAGATGCGTTGACATATTTTATGGAAGAGGTCTACCCCTGTATCTCCAGGTTCTGTTAGCATCTCAGATACAATTCCCTCAGAGCCCGGCGATTTGTGTTATTTTAGTTTATTAAATGCCGAAACTACTTCTTCTCTTATAATGTCAGGTTCTTTTTCGTCATAATCTATTTTCATTTGTTGGTATTAAGCGATGTTCTCGTTCCTCAAAAGTTTTTCAAAATATGTTTCCCATCTATCTTTTATTTGTTTTGAGTCTGTCAGCAATATTCCTTCTTCCGATCTTATTGCTGCATATTTAGGGGTGAATGTGCGAGTTATTTGTTTGATTTTAGTGTACACATCTCTCGTTTCGTTCTTATGAGAGTGCCGTTCAATTTCCTGACAAATTCCATTCAGGTAGTTATTCTTTTCCCGTTTACATCGCTGTGTTATATCTATGCTCAGTTTCTTGTATTGTTCTTTGTCGTTGTCGCTGTTTAGTCCTGTGGTTTTGATGATTTTGCGCTCTTCGATGTGCTTTCAAGTTTCCTCCGATATCCAGGATTTGGTTGGTTGTCTTTTCCTGCTTGTGTAGCTGCGTTTATCAATGACGTTTTTGTTTCATTCCATTGGGAGTTTGCTGTGTTGTTTGCGTGTAATCCGTGTTAATGTGATTGATCTTTTGCCTGGCTAGCTTGTTGTATCGTTCATTAGTTTTCATGTGCCACCAGTTCTGCAATGAATTTCTGGTCTTTGGTTCACTCAATTTCATACGTAGTTCTGCTGCTAGAAATTGGTGGTCACTGTGGCAGTCTTTGCCTGGAAGCGTCTTTACATTTTTTATCGACGTTCTCCATCGTGAATTTATGAGAAAGTAGTCTATTTGATTCCTATACTTTCCTCCCGGTGAGGTCCATGTGTAAAGTCTTCTGGGGTTTTGCTGGAATCCAGTGTTGGTGATGAAGAAGTTGTTCTCTATGCAGAAAAGGATTAGACGTTCACCTCTGTCATTTCTATCGCGTAGGCCGTATTTGCCAATTGCACAATGGAGTTCATGGTATTCTGTCTCTCTTCCTACTTTGGCGTTAAAATCTCCGATTATCATTGTGATCTCTCGTTTTGGTATAGTGTTCAACAGTTCCTCCAGTTGAGAGTAGTATAGTTCTACCTTGTCGTCATCTGCATCACTGGTTGGGAGGTAGACCTATATTATATTTAGGTTTGTTGGTTTGGCTTGGAGTTTTACCGTTACTGTTCTATCATTAACTGCCTTGTATTCCTTTACACACTGTGTTAGTTTGCTGTTTATCATTATGGCCACACCATTCCTAGACTCTTTTTATCATCCTGCATAGTATATGACATTGTTGTTCTTTGTCCTGAAGTGTGTTTCACTTAGTCCGACATGTTTCTTTCTCTACAATTGCCAGTTTTCCAATTTCTATTAGTCCTCGCACAATCCATGTGCCAATCTTTATTGTGTTCCAGATATTTATGTTCATTCCAGTCTCTGAATTTCCGTGCGATGCCTGGTTTTCTACATTCGCACGGCCGGTCGCCCATTTCACAGTACTAGGCCCGCAACGCGGGTAGCGCCAGTTGCTAGCTGGATTGCTCGGCACAACATCTATTAAAGTTTTCGTCATCCCATGAACGTTCTTGGGATAGTCTTGAGAGACCTTTAATGCAGTGGGTTCCTTCTTCCTCCTGCATTCCCATGCCGTTGACTAATGTTAGTTCATCCGCCTTTATCACCGATTTCTCAATGAGAGGGCAAGAGAGTGCCCCGGCCTCATTTCGCTCTTCCACCCTCTGTAGGAGGTTGTTGGCATTAACGAGGAGTCCACTTATCCCGGTGGGTGCTCGGGCAGTTCTGGGTTAGGCTATGCTTATTTAATGGCGGCAATAATCGCCATGTCACGATACTTTCCCTG
>JAEQML010075878.1:0-13631 GCA_016904865.1 Pissodes strobi
GAGAGCTTATTTATTATTTTGAGAAAAAATTGCCGAGTAGTGTACTAATGAGAGCGAGTCACGTCCCTCTCCTCGGATGGGGCTCTCTCACGGTGACATAAAATTGTACTTCCCTGTAGAATGTTAATACATTTCCTATCCTTGTCTACCTTAAAAATACAGGCATAAAGCACTAACCCAAACTAACCCAAATTTGATATTTTCTCCATTTTCTAAATTTGCGCGGCGTATCTCGGAAACGAGTCAAGATTTTTAAACGCGGTTCACTGCATTCGAGGGTTCTTTTAGTGTTTTGATAAAAAATCACTTAGTTTGGGTTTCCAAAGAAAAAATATTTTCCTAGTAGTGTACTCATGAGAGCGAGTAACGTCACTCCTTCGGTGGGGCTCTCTATCATAGGGAAATAGAATTGTACTTCCCTGTAGAATCCTAATACATTTTCAATGCTTGTCTGCCTTTAAAATACAGACATAAAGCACTAACCCAAACCAATCCAAGTTTGAGAACTTGCACAGGCGTATCTTGGAAACGAGTCAAGATTTTCAAACGCGGTTTACGGCATCCGGAAGCTTTTGTAGTATTTTGAGGAAAAATTGGCTCAACGTGAGTTTCCAAAAATAAATATTTTCCAAGTAGTGTACTCATGAGAGCGAGTAACATCCCTGGATAATCTTAATACATTTCCCATTCTTGTTTACCTTAAAGATACAGGCATAAGACATGAATGTTGCATCATCCTATAATATAATCTGGCTATCTTTTGCTGCACCTTCGGGGTATTTCCCTCAGAATTTCTCATGTATGTTCGTTGTGTTATATTGTCTTTTAACCGACCCTGACTTTTGTCCCTTCTCTTTTAAATACGTTTATTAAAATTAGCAGCTCTGGACTTTTTTCTTCAATTTAAAATTTAGTGTTCTATGGAAGAATTCAAATTTGGAATCGAGTACTCAAAAGACTCCATTCAAAAATTCATAGTTCAAATATAAGTGAAATGCAATTGAAAGAAGAATGTCCTATTTGTTTCAATCCATTACAACAATAAAAAAAAACATACCAAAGTTTTGCTTTTACAAATATTGTTTAGATTGTTTAACAGAATGTTTAAAAAAGATGATGTGTGCCCATTGTGTAGAAGTCATTGTGAGATCATTAATATAAAATATGCCAAGCAAAAAAGAGTAATTATGAAGGAAACTAATTCAATTAGATATGTTGAAAATTATTCTATATGATTATAATAATAAAGAAGGAGATGATGATGATGAAGGTTATATGATCCCTTTGTCAATCAATTTCCTAAAAATAAGAGTGAATTTTGTGTTTATAAATACCACTGTTACTTAGGATCATTCAGTCGCTTTCAGTAACGATGCCAGCAGTAAACAGTGAGTTGGAAGTGTATGTGAAAAGGTTACAAGAGGCATTTAGCCAATTAACCTTAGATAATTATTAGAAATAAGGCTATCCATAGCAGACCATTATAATAATACATGTTTGTAATAGGAAGTTTAAAAATGTATTTAATAAAACCATTTTCTTATTCATTCATAAAAAAATTATTATACAATATAAAATACATTTGAAAGCACACACATAGATGGAGACTTTGATTTAAAAACATAATTTTTGTTGGAATATGAGTCAATACGTTTTTTAAGTTCTACTAAATTTTTAATGAAAATGTCTATTTCTTCCACATATTGTAAAATCATTATTATGCATGGCAGACCATTTGTGTGTGCATTAAGAAGTTTAAAAAAATAAAACCATTTCTTTTATTTATTCGTAAGAAAATTATTATACAAATAAAATACATTTGAAAGCGCACACATAAATGATTTGAATTGAATTTTTAAATTGGCAAAATTTTTAAAAACATAGTTGTTGTTGGAATATAATTTAATACGTTTTTTAAGTTCCTCTAAGTTTGTAATGCACATATTGTAAAGTCATTACTTTGCAGAATAATTTAAGAATTGCTTAGAGTTGCTTTAGCTTTAACTACTTTTACACAACTAAGAAATATTTGTCTAAATGTGAAATAAATTTAGTATTACTAAAGAGGTGGTGATGAAAAATATTTGCAAATTTAACAATAACTTTAGTATGTGGATTGTAAGTGAAAACGTTATCATGTAATATTAAACAATATAATGAAGTATTTTTTTTCTGAATCTTTGTTTAGTTTAAATGTCATTCTTGTTACAATTGACCAAGTCTGTAATGATTCCTTTTGATATGAACAACTGATATAAACAATGGGAGCTTGTAAACAGTGAACAGTGAATTAGAAGAGTTTGTGAAAAGGTTACAAGAGGAATTTAGCCAATTAACCTTAGATAATTATTACAAATAATGCTAACCATTATAATAATATTTGTGTATTAGAAAGTTCAAAAATGTATTTAATGAAACAATTTTTTTATTCATTCATAAAAAAATTATTATACATATAAAATACATTTGAAAGCGCACACATAGATGGTGACTGAATTTTTAAATAAGCAAATTTTTTAAGCATATAGTTTTTGTTGTAGGAACATCATTCAATCCGTTTTGTAAGCTCTACTAATCTTTTAATGAAAATGTCCATTTCTTGCACAATCTCTTACACAACTAGAAATATTTGTTTAAATGTTTATTAAATTTAATATTACTAAAGAGGTGGTGGTGAAAAATATATACAAATTCAACAATAAGTTGATTTTAAGTAAAAACTTTATCATGTAATACTAAACAATATATTGAAGTATTTTTTCTGAATCTTTGTTTAGTTCAAATTTTATTCTTATTACAATTGACCTAGCCTGTATTGATGCTTTTTGATGTGAACAACTGATAAATAATGAAAGCTTGTAGGCAGTAAACATTATAATAATATTGTTACGGCTAACCTATCAACCATCCGAACGTTTTTGTGCTACCCTACACAACTAGCCGCCGTGCCCCTCGCTTCTTTGTCTGTATGAGTCATCACCCGGCCGGCTGCGAACAGGATCGCTGGAATTATCTCGATGGCCTCGTCGAGATCGTATAGAGTGGCTCGGAATACTTCCCGAATATTCGTGATAGATTTAAGATTATATATAAGCAGACCTAAGGCGAATGTTAGTCAGTCAGTCGGTTAGCAGTTCAGTTCAGTTAATCATTGAGTGTTGAATAGATATTAGTGGTAAAGTTATAAGACTAGTTTAGTGAGTTAAATTGTATACAGTGGTAGTGAATAAAGAGAGTATTAGTTGAAAATAGCAAAGTTGTAATTCTGTTAAGAACCCACCGGAAAAACGTAACATTTGGTGTCAGAAGTGGGATTGGGAAGGGACCGGTCTTGCGAAGTATTTTTCGAGGAAAGAAGTACAAGTACGTCAACGAGACCGTTTGATTGGTGGATTCTGGTAAAATTTTATAACATTCTATGGTCAATACAAGGCAACAAACGGCGGAAATGGAGCAAATAAATAAAATGTTAGCCGAGTTTATGGATAATTTAAATGCTGAGAGGCGAGCGGATCGGGAAGAGGAAGAACGTAAAAAGCAGATAGAACAGGACCGGCTTCAGAAAAATTTTCAAGATCAAGAAGATAAAAAGCAAGCAGATCGGGAAGAGGATGAACGTAGAAGGCAAGCGGATCGGGAAGAGGATGAACGTAAAAGGCAAGCAGAACAGGACCGGCTACAGAAAATTTTACAAGACCAAGAAAATAAAAGGCAAGCTGAACGGGAGGAGGATGAACGTAGAAGGCAAGCTGAACAGGACCGGCTTCAGAAAATTTTGCAAGACCAGGAAGAGAAAAGGCAAGCAGAGCAGGACCAGCTTCAGAAATGGATGCTGGATGTAATTGTAGGCGAGCAAGGAAAATTACAGAAAATATTGGACGGACAAAATGAGAAATTTGAAAAAGAAGTAAACAATATTCAAAAAGAAGTTGGAAATGTACAAAAAGAAGTTGGAAATGTACAAAAAGAAGTAGGAAACGTACAGAAAGAAGTGAAGAATCTACAAGCAGAATTTACCAGACTAAAACATCAAGCACCCCCCGAGAGGGCATTCACCTCAGGACAAAACATCAAACCTCCAACGTACGACGGTCAAACATCCTGGACAATGTACAAAAGACAATTTGAAGCCGCTGCTGTTGCCAACGGTTGGAATAATGAAGAAATGGCTACATCACTAGTGGTAGCGCTTCGTGGATCTGCCTTGGAACTACTGCAGACCATTCCCATCAGCCAACAAGGGAAATATGACTTCCTTGTAGCTGTCCTGGAGAGACGATTTGGAGACCAACACCGAAGACAAGTGTATCAGGCACAAGTAAAGTCTCGGCATCAGAAGCCTGGTGAAAACCTGCAAGAATTTGAGGCAGACATTAGACGTCTCATTCAATTGGCCTACCCGGGAGCGACAGAAGAATTTCAAGAGGAACTTGCTGCCCAATATTTCGTGGATGGTATTAGAGATCCAGAAACTCAGAAAATGCTACGCCTAGCCAAATTTGATAACAGGAGCGAAGCTTTGGGTCTAGCCCTAGAAATCGAGGCGGCCTGTAACATCTCCAAGCCAAAAATCAGGGCCGTATCCATCCAGGAAGAAAAACCGACAAACAGCTGCGAATTAACTGAGATGGGCGAAATTTTGAAGAAATTAACGGAAGTTCTTCAGGCCGCAGGGAGATTCCGGGAGCCAATTGAAGATAGGCCACGTAACCGAAATACATCAAGTCAGTGCTATAGATGTGGCAGGACTGGGCATTTCAAAAGAGACTGCTGAGTACAACTACGATCTCCATCCAGAGACGCTAGGGCCTCCAAGTCAAATCAGGAAAACTTCAATTAGTCAACATTGCGGGGCGGGTGTTGGCTAAAGAAGATAAAGCCCCCAGGATCGTCTCCATAAAAAGCCTAGGAAAAGCCGCCGACAGTCTAACAATTACAGGAAAAATTAACGGAAGAGCCATAACAATTACTGTTGACACTAGTGCGGCGGTATCTTTGATAAGATCCAACAGAGTGAATAGAGTAGAAGTTCTACCCATATCAAAGAATGTAGTTTTACGTACAGTTACCGGTGAGACAGCTGAAGTACTTGGGGAAATGGATATCGAACTTCAACTGGGACGAATTAAACTACACCACACAGTGTTAGTCGCCGACATCGAGGACGAATTTATTTTGGGGATGGATCTCATCGGTCAACATGGATTCTCTTTTGACAACAAGCTTAATCTTCTGAAGTTTGGCACCGAAGAGTTCATCCTTGACAAAACAGACGATGGCACACCGACTAAAGTAGTGGCGGCATGTACTGTCAGAATAAGCGGAAATACCGAGCAGATAATTTTTGGGAAATTGGAGAAGGATTTTGGAGGCTGCATCGGACTTATCCAACACCACGATTTGCCTTGCAAACACCTCGTAGGCAAAGCACTAGACAAAACCGACGGCGAAATACCGATAAGGATAGCAAATATTTCATCCAATTCCATCAAAATCAATAAAGGAGATGTAATAGCCACTTGCGAGCCGGTGCAATGGGTAACCAGTTGCGAAACGCAGTCAGAAGTAACACCCTCAACATCACCTAAGGAAGTCCTAGAACATTTCCAGAAGTCGTGGCAACATCTGTCTTCCAAAGAACTGAAGAGAGCTACACAATTTATCAAAGAGCAGAGTACAGCCTTTGAAAAGAAAAATGGCAATACTGGAAGAACGAACATCATAAAACATAAAATCGACACTGGGAGTGCTCACCCCATACGGCAGCATCCTCGAAGGTTACCAGTGACGAAGCAGCAAGAGGTTACCACATTAGTGGATAAAATGCTTGAAGATGGAATTATTGAAGAGTCATCAAGTCCATGGTCATCTCCTGTTGTCTTAGTCACCAAGAAGGATGGGACTACCAGATTCTGCGTGGACTATAGAAGGCTCAATGACGTCACCAAGAAGGACAGCTATCCACTTCCCAGAATTGATGACACGTTGACGACACTAGCAGGTTCTCATTGGTTCTCAACACTCGATCTAAAGAGCGGGTACTGGCAAGTAGGCATTGACGAACAGGATAAGGAAAAGACTGCCTTCTCTACCGGAAGTGGTTTATATCAGTTTAGAGTTATGCCCTTCGGACTATGCAATGCCCCGGCTACTTTTGAGCGTCTTATGGAAGTTGTTCTACGAGGCCTCACTTGGAAGACATGCCTGGTCTATCTTGATGATATTATGGTAATGGGAAAAAGTTTCGAAGAGCCCCTACAAAACCTGCATGAAGTTTTTACCAGGATCAAGAATGCTCAGCTCTTACTGAATCCAAAGAAATGTTTTCTCTTCCAACAAAAAGTTGAATTTCTCGGACACGTCGCGTCATCAGACGGAATCCAAACTGATCAACGAAAGATAACAGCAATCAAAGACTGGCCTCGTCCTCGCGACAAACACGAACTGCGGAGCTTCCTTGGTTTATGTACTTATTATAGAAGATTTGTCGAAGGATTTGCAAATATAGCTGCACCTTTACATACGCTCACCGAAGAACGAGCAAATTATAACTGGGATCATAACTGTGATTCTGCGTTCAGGAAATTAAAAGCGGCTCTATGTTCTAGTCCAATATTGGGATATCCAGAACAAAAGGGTAAATTTGTATTGGACACAGACGCCAGCAACACCGGCATCGGAGCAGTTTTATCTCAAGTACAAGCGGGAGAAGAACGGGTTATCGAATACTACAGTCGAACACTTTCGAAACCTGAACGTAACTACTGTGTAACCCGAAAAGAGCTTTTGGCAATAGTACGGTCTGTTGAGCATTTCCATCAATATCTATATGGGCAAGAATTTCTGATAAGGACTGATCATGCGGCACTTAAATGGCTTTTGGATATGAAACAACCTGAAGGACAGGTAGCCAGGTGGCTTGAAAAGTTACAACAATATAACTTTAAGGTTAAGCACAGAGCAGGGAGATTGCATAATAATGCAGATGCTTTATCCAGAAGACCATGCGCGGATAATTGTAAGCATTGCCAAAGAGTGGATCAACGAGAAGGAATTACTCCGATTAGGCTAACGAAATTTGAGGTTGATGAGCAGTGGACCACCGAGCAACTTAAAAAGGATCAACTGGAAGATAGTGAAATATCACTATTGCTAAGAGCTAAAGAAGAACAGCAACCAAGACCAAGCTGGAGCGAGATATCAAATAAAGGACTTGCTTTTAAAACTCTGTGGGCTCAGTGGGACTTCCTGGTGGTGGAAAATGGACTTCTTAAACGAGCCTGGGAAAGCGCCGATGGCAAAGTAGTGAAGACACAGTTAGTGACACCAAGGAGGAAGATATCGGAAGTTCTGGAAGAAGTTCATAATGGAAAGTCTGGTGCTCATCTCGGAGTGAACAAAACGATTGACAAGATTCGCGACAGAATTTACTGGGTCAACTACTGCCAGGATGTGAAAACGTGGTGTCGGCAGTGCTCAACCTGTGCCGCAAGCCAAGGACCCAAAACAAGATCTAGGGGCAAAATGAAACAGTATAATGTGGGCCTACCGTTTGAACATATCGCCATTGACGTAGCTGGCCCTTTTCCAGAAACAAATAATGGTAACAAGTACATTTTAGTGGCAATTGACTACTTCAGTAAATGGCCTGAAGTCTTTGCAATCCCCAATCAAGAAGCTGTTACCATAGCAGAGGTCCTTGTGAATAACCTATTCAGCAGATTTGGTGTTCCGTTAGAGCTGCATTCAGATCAAGGACGCAACTTCGAATCCAAGGTTTTCCAGAAAGTCTGTGATTTACTCAACATCCATAAAACACGGACTACCGCCTTACATCCACAATCAGACGGCATAGTTGAGAGGTTTAACAAGACAATTGAAGAACATTTGTCAAAAGTCGTAGATGAACATCAGAAGGATTGGAACCAACACATACCACTATTTTTGATGGCCTATAGATCAGCAGTCCATGACACGACAGGACTAACACCAGCCATGGTTTTATTTGGAAGAGAACTCCGCTTACCCTGCGACCTATTATTCGGAACGCCAGAAAACCAGGATATGGAAATTCAAGACTACGCTGACTCCCTTAAGGAAAAGTTACTATACATCCATGAATTAGCCAGAGAAAACAAGGAGAAAGCCAGTGACCGAATGAAGACACTATATAATCTCAAAGCTAATTCTATGGGATTTCAGATGAACGATAAAGTCTGGTTATATAATCCGCAAAGGAAGAAAGGAAGATCTCCCAAGATAACGCCAGTATGGGAAGGACCCTATACTGTCATCAAAAGAATTAATGACGTTGTGTATAGAATTCAGCGTAGTCCCAGAAGCAAACTGAAAGTTGTTCACCTCGACAGACTGAAATCATACCACGGACATGAAGTATCTGATCGGGACGATCAGGTTTAAGAGGGAGGCAATGTCACGACTAACAACCGTCCGAACGTTTTTGTGCTACCCTATAGAAGTAGCCGCCGCGCCGTGCCCCTCGCTGCTCTATCTGTATGACTCATCGCCCGGCCGGTCGCGAAGTTTCAGGATCGCTGGAATTGTCTCGATGGCCTCGTCGAGATCATATAGAGTGGCCTCGGAATACTTCCTGAATATTCGTGATAGATTTGAGATTATATATAAGCAGACCTAAGGCGAATGTTAGTTAGTTCAGTTCAGTTAATCATTGAGTGTTGATATTAGTTGTAAAGTTATAAGAGTAGTATAGAGTGTTAAATTGTATACAGTGGTAGTGAATAAAGAGAGTATTAGTTGAAAATAGCAAAGTTGTAATTCTGTTAAGAACCCACGGGAAAAACGTAACAATATAAAATGCATTTGAAAGCGCAGACATATATGGTGACTGATTTTTTAAATTAGCAAATTTTTTAAAAACATAGTTTTTGTTGGAATATGCTAAATTTTTAATAAAAATTTCTATTTTTTGCACATATTGTAAAGTCATTACTTTGTAGACTAATTTAAGAATTGCTCTAGCTTTAACTTCTTACACAACTAAGAAATATTAATTTAAATGTGTTAAAGAGGTGGTGGTGAAAAATATATACAAATTTAACAATAAGTTTAGTGAGTGGATTATAAGTGAAAACCTTATCATGTAATATTAAACAATATGATGAAGTACTTTTTTCTAAATCATTGTTTAGTTCAAATTCTACTCTTATTACAACTGACCCAGCCTATAAAGATTCGTTTGTGGAAGTTTCCTAAATTTTTTAATTTTAAATTTTTTGATGCGATATTTTTTCCTGATAATTTCAAAAGACAAGAATATAAATAAGACCACAATTTATATAGATATAAATACTATAGCAATCACTATGCCCATATTTAGGTCAGGATACTGGTAGACTATGGTACCAACGTGGACATCCGCAACGGAGAAGGACAGACGCCGCTGCACATCGCAGCGGCGGAGGGGGACGAACTTTTGGTCAAGTACTTCTACGGCGTGCGGGCCTCGGCGAGCATAACCGATTACCAGGACCGGACTCCGATGCATCTGGCCGCGGAAAATGGCCACGCGAATATCATAGGTGAGGAAATTTAAGTCATATTGCGTCAAGAAATATCAACCTAAATATAAATCATCGGCTTTATGTGACTCTTTTTCATATCTCCTGATAAGAATAAGTCAAGCAGAACCAAATCTGGCCTGCACGGAAGACGGAATTTATTTTGTTTATCTTTGAGTAAGGTCCTGGTTATGTAGCTCAGTTAGGATAGGATTGATTGAAGACTTTAGTACTTTAGGCGAATGTTCCTCAAGAGGCTGCGCTCTAAATTTGAACTAGTCAAGATTTTTAAACGCAGTTTACGGCATTCGATAGCTTTTTTAGTATTTTGAGGCAAAATTGGCTTAGTTTGGGTTTCCAAAAAAAAAATCCTAGTAGTGTGCTCATGAGAGCGAGTGCGGTCCCTCCTCCGGTGGGGCTCTCTCATGGTGAAACAATATTGTGCTTCCTTGTAGAATCTTAATACATTTTCTATCCTTGTTTACCTTAAAAATAAAATAATAGATAAGGGTATCAGTAGAAAACCAACGTCTCTGTGAACTGCAGGCGAATGGTCGAGCAGAATAGGGAGGAGACAAATTCTATTGGACTGATGGTCCGGTCGATTATTAGGCCGTTGCAAGTGCTACTTGCTCAAGTCGTTTATAGTATAATTAAATAACACATTTCTTAATAAAAATAAGTCAGACAGGACCGAATCTGGGCTACGCGGAGGATGTCAAACATAATGTATATTTAATAACGTTTGTTATAGAGCTCTTGGCTGACAAATTCAAGGCTAGCATTTTCGAAAGGACCAAGGATGGATCCACTCTGATGCATATAGCTTCTCTAAATGGTCACGCCGACTGTGCAATGATGCTTTTTAAGAAAGGAGTTTATCTACATATGCCAAATAAAGTAAGTAGTATTTTTCAATAATTTCGCTCTAACCTCGTCAGGGAGATCTATGAAGTTCTACTAAGTACCAAAATTGTGGTAAAGATGTGGAATTTAATGCCAGATAGTATTGGTATATGGTTTTTCAAATTTGTAATAAATTAATTTGTGATGATGTATGGTGGTCGCAGCCGAAACGTTGGATTTAAAAGAGGTAAACGCAGGAAAGATATTTAATGACTTTTTGCATGAAAATTTGAAATCGAAGATCGACCTCCTTATCGGCCATTGCAACGACATGATCCCTTGCACTTCTTCGTTCTTATGATATTGGGCAAAATCTGACTAAAAGTGTTTTCGGCCTTATTAATATTAAAGGAATATTTTTGTCTTATTTTCGGCCAAAAAAATCACCTGTAAAACAACAATAAATGTAAATTTTTCAATAAAATCAACGCGTTTTTATGGCCACTAAACATTATGGCACACTTACCTCTTGTATCACAAATATTTAACTACCACAATGAATATGATAATCGGACCTTTCTATATGGCAAATAACGGTGCCAAAATATATAAAAGAATGTTCCATATACAGAAAAATGTCGCATAAAATTTGCTTAGAATTAATTTAATTTATTCTGGATATTATCAGTAGAACTACGAAGGACATCTGAACCTTATCCGTTCGATCGAGTCGAAGAAACGGAACTGAGAAAATACCGCAATGGTTTGCCTTTGTTGTTTTGTCCTTGTTAAATTTCGTTTAAAGTTATTATCTCTTTGGGGTAATTTTTTTGTTTAATATTATTCAACTTAATAATCACCACACAAAATCAAGCCATTTGATTCGAAGTTTGATTCGATTAGATCCGGTTTATTAATTTATAATATTAGTTTAGGACCTCCACTTTCAACTTCGATTAGTAACTTTAACCACCCGTTAAATTAATCAATAATTATGTCTGCTTAAGCGGAGTTATGATGACGTGTAATTCTCCCCACCACATTTCTGGTTAATCTAGATTATCCCGCGGCGGGTTACTATAAACAATGATAACTGATTAAACTGATAATTTTTAACTTATGTACTATTGCAGCACCCTTTAGATACTCGATTTTCAGACACACTGTATTTCTTGTCATGAAGTCAATGAGGTAATTAGATTGGGAATTAGATATAGAAGGATTTATGCTTTGTTTGTTGTTTATTATTATACGTCATTATTTATTCCAGGGTCGGATTTAGTAATCACCCGTCTAAATGGTTTGACGCATTTGTCGCTCCTAAAATACCTGCTATTATTCCCATTATATACATCACATTATTCCATCACTTATACCAACAGCATTACGGCATATTTTATGCGAATCTTTTTGACGCCACGTATTAATTACGGGCTAATTTTAGCGAAACCGAGGGCAATTTCAAATGCAAATATTTTTTACTGTCCCCCCTCCCCCCGGGGTGTGTTTAGCCGTTTAACAAATCGTGCTGCAGTAGAAAGACGTAATTCCACTTTTCGAAAGGCGGGAAAAATGACAGAAAAATAATTATTTGTTTGCCAGTTTCGTTTCTTTCAACCGTGACGATCGTCGTCGCGACGCGACGCTAGCAGTAGCGATAAGTTTTGTTTTAAATATCTCTCTTGTTAATGGTTCCCACCTGAATCATCTTCGACGTTCTTCGAACGTGGTCTAGTTCATTGTTATGGGGCCTCCAACTTTCGAAAGTGACGCAGAATTTGTCGAGCCTCCCTGGTTGTTTAGAGTACGTTAGTATGTTTCCTCAGACACAAATAAGGGGAAGGAGGAGCATTTGTTTCCTGTTTGTGTTGAGGGTGATTACAATTACAACCATGAAAACATCAATTTTTTTATTTTTAAAAATAGACCCATTGACTTTGGGCTCATTTTCAGCTAAAAATGTGATCAAAAGCCGATACTATGGTCAAATATGCAATATTTACAATTACAACCGAAAAAATATCAACTTCTTTATTGACTTTGGGCTCATTTCCAGCTGATGCAATGTTCAAAAATTGAATATTCATAATCAAAATCAAGTCAAACATCATTTTTTCTATTTTTTAACTTAGCCCCATTAACTTTGGGATCATCTTGGGCTAAAAATGTTTTTAAAAGCCGATGCAATGGTCGAATATGCAATATTTACGATTACAACCAAAAAACATCAACTTCTTTATTTTTAAAAATAGGCCCAGTGACTTTGGACTCATTTTCAGCTGAAATTGTCTTAAAAAGCAGATGCAATGTTCAGAAATGGAATATTCATAATCACAATCAAGAAAACATCAATATCCCTATTTTTATAAATAGACCTATTGACTTTGGGATAATTTTCTTAAAAAGCTGATGCGATATTCATAAACCCAATATTCATTTACGCCCAAGAAAACAACTTTCTTATTTTCAAAAATAGACCCATTGACTGGGCTGATCTTTGGTTAAAAGTGCTGTTTTGCCACCCCCCCCCCCCCCCAATGTTAAAAAATGAAATATTCATAATCACAATTAAGAAAACATCAATTTCCCTATTTTTAAATATAGTGACTTTGGGCTTATTTTCAGCCAAATTGTCATAAAAAGCTGATTCAATATTCAGAAATTGAATATTCATAATAACAATCATGAAAACATCAATTTCCCTATTTAAAAAATAGACCCATTGACTTTGGAACCAATTTTAACTTATATTTCCTTAAAAAACTGATGCAATATTCAAAAAACCAATAAACATAATTACAACCAAGAAATCAGCAACTTTCTTATTTTTAAAAATACACCAGTCATGGTTACTATCATTGGTGGGACGGAGCTCGCTGAAGCGTTGCCGAAGCTCCTTGATGAAGGTAGAGGAACCATCATCCATAGCGCCTGGTGATCGGGACGTCAGGAATTCGCCAGCTAAGCGGATGGGTTGTCCGTACACCAGCTCTGCAGTAGTTGCCTCGAGATCTTCCTTCCAGGCCATTCGAACGCCTAGCATGACTGTCGGTAGGCTCTCGGTCCAACGAGTCTGGTGGCATCTTAAAGCTACTTTCAGTTGGCGGTGAAATCTCTCGACCATCCCATTGGCTGCAGGATGGTAGGCTGTGGTGCGGATGTGGGTGGTTCCTATCAAGTTGGTGAGGTGCCTGAATAGATGCGACTCGAACTGGCGGCCTTGGTCGGTGGTGACTCGCAATGGAA
>MU196141.1:3580-13629 GCA_016904865.1 Pissodes strobi
ATTGTATCAAGAGTTTTAATTACATCTGAGTATGTCAAACATTCGGCGATATATTCATAGTTGTTATGACTTACATGATTTATCAAAAGTTTAAGTTTTTCCGGATCATCGATTTTCTCAACAGTAGATACAAAGTTATTAAAGGTTGTCTTCTAGTGGACCCATTTTGCCAGCGCTTGAGAAGAGTTTGGATCAGCGTCAAATCTGTCTGGCTTTAGGAATTTCTCCATACTTGCTAGTTAAATTGTAGTAACTTATAGACCTTTTGATATAAGGCTTTAATTAGCAAGAAATACACATACAAAAGTTGACAAATAATAGATGACATTGACTATGTTAAAATATTAGACAAGGTAAAACCATAGAGAAAACAATTGTCTATGGGTAAAACCATTTAAGGGATTAAGGTAAAATAAATATACAGGGACTATTACAAATATTTTAATGTTATAAAGTATAATATAAGTAATAAGTAAAAAGCACTAAATTGTTACAATTAAATCCGCTTTTGTTAATTCTAATTTAATTTGTACAAAAATAAACTTAATAACATACTCAAGACGCATGGGTTCGAAGCTTTACCATACCCCAGGAATGAGTGTTGCGCTTTCTACCAGGGTCGCTCTCCAGCTGAACAAATGTTTGAGCTTTAAGCGATGTGCTTGAAACACGAGCGCTTCGAGCACAACTGTGGAGCTGGTACTACACGCGACACGCGGCCATTATTTGAGGCGTTTTTGTTACTGTTTATGTGCTCTTTATCTATGCCTCTATTTAATCTGTTTTGGGTTTCTTTGAGTTTTCTGTTTCTTTTGCGCATGGCTTCAATCGTTTCAATTAAATAAAATTGTTGAGAGGTTGTTAAAAACTAAAAAATTACTCCAGCTTTTTCAAATTATAGGAGGTGTATTAAGAAACAAGTCGCTAGGTAAATAGTAAGATCGAGTTTTTTGTATTTTTATATATCACGGCTTTTATTATACATTGTACCAAAATTATATTTATTGTATCGGCAATTACTGCAACAGAAGAATGCAAATGAAGAACAAGCTTTTACTCAGGTACGTAGAAAATGCTCCATTTAAATATTATGCGGTTAATAATTCAGTTAAACAAATACAGAATAATAAAAAATATAAATATATTTTAGCAAATTACAATTTTGCCGTATTCATGTAATTTAACCTTTATATTCAAAGAATACCCCTTTAAATCTGCACGCCATCGCCATCTCCACGCTTGAAGCGGAAGGAGTAGTCGGCCATATGCAACAACCCTTTGAATATACGAGAATAATATATATAGGAATCTGTCGTTAAATCTAAATTTAAAACATGTCTAAAAATGCATCTTATTACTCCTTGAATGCGAACTTTAAAAACGAATCTATCAAATGAAATAATAGAAAAATCTGTCAAAAAATAAAGAGTTTGCAGAGGTAGAAGCTCCTTAGCGCAGACACACTGTATAATCTAATACATTTAATAATATTAAATTTATTCTACACTTAAAAAGCACTATTTAAAAAAAAAACTGATTTATATTAGTGAAATTCAACTAATTAATCCCTTTAAATTCGTACGCCTCTGTAAACCGGTAACAGTGGTCGGCCATATGCAGCAACCATCGGGGTCATCCTTATTTTACTGTTATGTTCGTTCCTGAGGTTTTATATTCAAAGGTTCGACGCCTGTTACTAATATTTATTGCCAAGTAACGGAGCTACGGTAGAGTGCAATATGAAAGACATTTTCAACAAACAATGGATGCTAAAGTTTGGAAGGGAAATAATTTTATGATGTAATATTTAGATTCCTGCGTGCTTCTAGAGGTTAATACCGAAGAAAGGTCCTGGAATCTGTCCTTTGATGTCACCGGAAGATGTCCTGATTGTGTGGTCGAAGGTGATGACAGGAACATCAAAACATGAAGAATATGCCAATCCCGGGCGCTTGAATAATTCACCAGTATGTCTCAATTTGGCGGAGAATGTAAGTTAAATTTATTTTTGGGAGAGTAATTATTAAACAATAAGAGTAGAAATAACCTGTAGTCTATTACGCTGCAAAAAAAATCTATGGTAAATCAATTAATATAGCCCTCCGCCAATTTGAGTAGAACTTCTCTTCAAAATTTGCTTTTAAATGATTATATTTTAAAGTAAATAATCTACAAAATAAAAACTCAATTAGCAATAAATGAATAAAAGTTATTTCAAATAAAATCTATATGAAACAAAGATATTTAAATCAATCTAAAAATCAAAATGCGACAGAGATGTTGTAATTAATTTAAAAATCAAAATGAGGGAAAGTCAAATATGAATTCAGCATAAAAATACAAAGACAAATACTAATCCTATGTTCTCGTCTCTGCCTAGGTCCAAAAATATCCTGAGAATACGGCACTCTTTAGATACTGATAGAAAAAAAAGTGAAATACCTGTAGGTTAGAATAATCAATTAAGATCACCTCTATCAAAATTCATATAATACTGTAACGGAATATATGATTATTCCGCTACACTAAAAATTCAGTTCAATTAAGAATGATTTTCGATGTTTGGGATTTGAGCCGCTTTCGATGTTTAGGATTTGACTAGCCAGTGACATCTATTCGCGAATGGGTTTATTTCGTGCAAGTAATTATTTAAAAGCGTAAGTACGCTGTTTTATACCTACAATTTGTGGATTTATTTCACTGTAGATTACTATATTTAATAGTGACATCTATTCGCGAATGGGTTTATCTCGTGTGGTTGGTAATTTGGGGGCGCAGTACGCTATCTTATACTTACAATTTATTAATTTAATTTACTACAGATTACTATATTTATTATATATTGGGTTCTTTAGATTGACGCTGCGTGACCTATAGTGGTAGTTACATGATATAAATAATTACCCAATTAAAACATCGGAAAGCATAATTTGTCGAACGTCTCAAAATTTTGAAAGCGAGGTCATTTATCTTTGTGAAGACGCTGATAAGTGCTAATTTTTAATCTTGAAATATTTAATTAATCTAGCAATATATTTAACTAATTCTTTAATTTTTAAATACATAATTAATATTTGTTCATGATTCGTTAGTCTTATTCGTCTTAAACAAGATTTTAGCAGTCTTATAATACATTTTTATTTGGCATATATCATCAACAATCTTAATTATTGTCGTCGTCACCGTTTGGTAAGTTTGCCGATTTATTGGTGAACAATTGCGTCTCTCATTAGTCAAATTCATGTAATTTGAAAGAGGCTTAGTCCAGATTTACGGAGAACGTAATTATTTCATCGTTCATTGGTCACGCACATTATTTTACGTATTTCAATTCAAATAAAACAGTACTGTTTGGGAAATTCTCGGAGCAGATTCAATATATTCCTGCAAAGGTAGTAAATTGAATTTTCAGTAGAATTTCCTCGAATTTTCCCTCATAGTATTGACGGTTTTAATATTTTTTCTTTTCATGCTCATTTAATTAAATTTTCAGTTTATTTGTTACATCAAGCATATCATTATTTTTTATCTGCCACAATTAATTTTTTTAATCTTTTACATTAATTTTAATTCTCATTACTAAGTCAATTTATTCATATACTTTATTTCAAATAATTTCATCAATTATATTTGTAATTTAATTATATTTTACATTATATCATCACTCATATTTGTAATTTAATTATAAAATTAATATTTTGTCGTTTTGAAATTTCTTTGTTTAATTTATCGCAAGATTGAGGTCTGTGAGACACGAATTATAAGGGAAAATTTCTGATATTCTTGTCGTTATAGTTATTTATATTTAAGTAATCATATTCAGTTCGCATTGTCTCTAGGAACTCTGGCGCCCAAACAAATTTCAGCTAATAAAAGGGACAACCCACCCACCTAAGGAAAATACAAACGAATCTCATGCATTTAATCAACTAATTATTATTGAGATCGACAGAGCTACGATTAGATGACTCTTGCTTAAAACAGCCGAGTAAAAGTTTTCTTTTTTCATCGACGTTCATTTGAACAGCGCAGCGCCTTCAATTTGTCTGAGTTCGAGTTCATAAGTTAATTCATCCGTTTTTAAACTTTGGAGATCCATCTTTAATTAATTTGCAAAGAAAATAAAGTTCAAGGTAAAAGTTCAAAGTAAATACTACGTCAAGAAATTCAAATATAAGGTAAGGTACTCTCGAAAGTAAATTTGAAATATCAGATAGGGTAATTCCGAAAACAAATTTGAAATATAAGATAAAGTGATTTCGAAAATAAATTTGAAATATAAGATACGGTAACTTCAAAAATAAAATGAAATATAAGGTAAAGTAATATGTAATAAATATGAAATATGGATAAGGTAAGGTAACTTCCAAAATAAATTGAAATATAAGCCAATTTCAAAAGTAAATATGTAAAGCAATATGGGAAATTTGGCGATTGTAAATATACACTAAATAAACAAAATAAATATTTTGCAAAGACCAATAAGTCAGAAATATACTTGAGTATCAGTTTACAAAGATTTATCGCAAGATAACGGCTAATAAAAAAACCGCGTCAAATTTATTAGAATAAAAGCACGTTGGTCGCCACTTTGTGATGAAGGCTAGCTAAATATTAATTAATTAATTATGTATGGCGTTGGGCGCCACTTTGTAACGATATAGATCAGTTGGGCGTCAATTTGTGTGATAACTAGTTGATTAAATGCATGAAGTGTTTTTATTTCCCTTGTGATTGGTATGATTATTCCGCTACACTAAAAATTCGGTTCAATTGCGAATGATTTTCGATGTTTGGGATTTGAGTCGCCAGTGACATCTATTCGCAAATGGGTTTATTTCATGCAAGTAATAATTTAGAAGCCAAGTACGCTGTTCTATACCTACAATTTGTGCATTAATTTCACTCTAGATTACTATATTTAATAGTGGCATCTATTCGCGAATGGGTTTATCTCGGGTGGTTTGTAATTTGGGAGCACAGTACGCTATTTTATACCTACAATGTTTGAATTTAATTTACTATAATACTATTAGTATATATTGGGTATTTCTTTGGCTTGACGCTGCGTGACCTATAGTGGTAGTCACATGATATAAATTATCCAATTAAAACATCGGAAAGCATAATTTGTCGAACGTCTTACAATTTTCAAAGCAAGTTCGTTTATCTTTGTGAAGACGCTCGACGGGTAAATGCTAATTTTTAATCTTGAAATATTTAATTCATCTTGCAATATATTTAACTAATTATTTCATTTTTAAATACATAATTAATATTTGTTCATGATTCGTTTAGTCTTTTTCATCTTAAACAAGAATTTAGCATTCTTATAATACATTTTTATTTAGCGTACATCTTGACCGTTGGGTAAAGATACCGATTTATTGGTAAATAATTGCGTCTCTCATTAGTCAAATGCATGTAATTTGAAAGTGAAGCCACTTTCCAGATTTCCGGAGAACGTAATTATTTCATCGTTTAGTGGCCACGCACATTATTTTACGTATTTTTATTCGAATAGAACAGTATTATTTGGGGAATTCTCGGAGTAGATCCTATATATTCCTGAAAAGGTAGTAAATTGAATTTCCAGTAGAGTTTCTTCAAATTTTCCCTCGTAGTATTGACGGTTTTAATATTTTTCTTTTCAGACGCGTTTAATTAAATTTTCAGTTTATTTTTTACATCAAGCATATAATTATTAGCACTCGCCCTGTCTCGTCTCGACACTGATGTACCGACATTAATTTACATTTATGAGAGATTAATCTCACATGTGTAAAAGTATCTGTTTTTTTTTCATCTTTTATCTAAATTTCTATCTCGATGCAAGATAGTGATTATCTTATCGTTATCTTTAATTAATAGAGGCGTAATTACGCTCAATTATCGTTTATATGCCAAGGGCCGAAATAAAAAGTAGTAGAAATTACTTATTTTCAGTTATAAGACTCGTTACTAAAGGTTGCACCTCTATTTTTCTATTTATCATTAAATTCAAGTTTTCTTTTTATTAGATTTACCGAGAGTCACTGACTTGGAACTTAATTCCATAATTTTCTTTTGAATTCTAAATTTCAGTCATTATTTCTTTTGAATTTCATATTTCAAAGTAAAGAAAAGGATATCTTGAGTAACAGTAGTTATTTATAATTTTTGCTCAATTTAAAATTGCAATTTAAGTTTCTGGTTATATCTGTATTAACCAGTAAATTTTCAAATTGTTGATTGCTTCCTCCTATGTAACAGTGTCACTGATGTTCACATAATATTTCCCTGAATATTATTTAATTGGCAATATACATTGGTCTAAGACTTGTTTATTTCTTCTTACATGTAATAAATCTACCTGTTGACTGGCTGAAGACACGTCGCTGTAGCAGACCTGTAGAGGGAGCCGACACTAGGTTAACCTATAAGTCCTTGATTAACCCATTGACATTAACTTGGGAACAGGCAGAAGCGGTTCCAGTAGAGGTGTCAATAATATCGCATGGTTACAGAACAACTGAACGAACTAAGTAACAGTCAGTCAGAAGATAAACATATTGTAAAGACTAACAGTATTAAATTTTTTATCTGCCACAATTAAATGTTTTAATCTTTTACATTAATTTTAATTCTCATTACTAAGCCAATTTATTCATAAACTTTATTTCAAACAATTTCATCAATTATATTTGTAATTTAATTATATTAAATTATAATATTATATCTCCATTTTACATGATACCATCACTCATATTTGTTGTTTAATTGTAAAATTAATATATTGTTGTTTTGAAATTTCTTTGTTTAATTTATCGCAAGATTGAGGTCTGTGAGACACGAATTTTAAGGGCAAATTTCTGATATTCCTATCTTTATAGTTATTTATATTTAAGTATTCATATTCAGTTCGCATTGTCTCTAGGAACTCTGGCGCCCAAACAAATTTCGGCTAATAAAAGGGACAACCCGCCTAAGGAAAATAAAAACGAGTCACATGCATTTAATCAACTAATTATCATTACAAATTGATGCCCAACTGATCAATATCGTTACAATACAACCTACTATATATAGCGAGACTGGAGGAGGGTTTCTTACACTTATCGAGAACTTCAGATATTAACTTCTCGAAAGTGCATTCCTCACCAGAACCTAAGAGCACCCTATAGGCAATGATAGTTGTTTCTATTAATTGGTTCGCTTAACTAAAGCCAAAATTTAATATCAGCTCTTTTATAGAAATAAGACTCTCTTTTCTAATTCACGAAGCTTCAAGTCCCAAATAACGATAATTCCCTAGGCTTGACAGGCAAAATATACTCCAATGCTGCAAGAAAATATAAGTATATGCAAAAGACAATAGGTACACTATATTATAGATATTGCCATATGCCTGAGAAGCAAACAATACGCGATGGTTAAAAGATAACATGGGTAAATGTAAAAGGTAAATGATATCTGCTTATTTAAAGCCCCAAGCATCAATTTGCCGAAAATACTTCACGAGATACGATGAGCTAAAAATCACTAATATTAGATGAAAAACATTTTCACCTGCAACAATAGCCGGTTCTAATTTAATAGAACATTTTCCATCATAAAATTAAACGAACTATTCATTACTGGACATTATTAATTTTAAATATAGAAGATATAACAAAGAGCAAAGCATAAGAAAAAAAATGGATGGTACCCATGATACAATAAACGTAAGGTATGATATCGCGCAGGCGACGATTCGTCTGTGACGTCATTGCGAGCTTTCTTTGGCGCTTTGAGGAAGATGACTATGTACAGGGTGGCCCGTTTAAGACGGGCCTATACCTTATCTCGAAGACTACAATGGTTGCAAAAAAAATTAAAAACAAAAGTTGTTCCTAGTAAAACGATCTTTACTTTTTTGTATTTTTTTAATCTTTGCTTTTTTATATACAGGGTGGTCAAAGAAAGTTACACTTTTTTAAATGAAACAACCTATATTTTATTACATTTTTGGATTCTACTTAAAATTCTAATCATATTAAATTTGATGTATGATGTTATACCTCTAAAGTTAGTAGTTTCACAGCTATAAACAGTTGAAAATCGGTACTGTGGCTTTTTTCACATTGGTAGCAGGAAGACCATTAAAGATGGAGTAAAATTAATTCCACATTCCTATCTTAACTTTCCAACAGCTATCTGATGGTGCTAACTGATGGTACCTACAGAGGTACCAGATTTGGTACCCATGGTACCACTTGCCAATGGTACCTACCGGGGTACCAGATTTGGTACCCATGGTACCACTTGCCAATGGTACCTACCGTGGTACCAGATTTGGTACCCATGGTACCACTTGCCAATGGTACCTTCCGTGGTACCAGATTTGGTACCCATGGTACCACTTGCCAATGGTACCTTCCGTGGTACCAGATTTGGTACCCATGGTACCACCTGCCAGTGGTACCTACCGATGTACCAGATTTTGTACCCATGGTACCACCTGCTAATTAGTACCGTCAGATAGCTCTTGAAAAGTTAAGACAGGAATGTGAAATTTATTTTACTCCATCTCTAATGGTCTTGCTACCATCAGGATTTGATAAATTTAACAATTTCTAAAAAAAGAAAGATGACTAAAATTATTATTTAAGAAAAAATATTATTATCGATTTCCTTTTTTTTGCTGTCGATTGGCCAATACTCAATAAACATTTTTAAATAAAAGTAAAAGTTTATTATGTTTCTCAAAAGATGCTGTTTTTAATACAACTATTTTGATCCATTCATCATAAAAGTTATGTTGAATATATTTTTTTTATTAGTATTTTTATAGTATTAATATGTAATAATTAGTTTTTAATTTCACCCAGGACACAAATTTTCTTAAAAAATAGAGAAAATAGGTAAAACATAATGATTATGTGCCTATAAATGTATGCATTTCAATAGAAGCCAATCACGCAATGACGTCAATGCGCGGAGCGAACGAATTTGAGACGGTTAGGTATCATACCTTCTGTTTATTGTATCATGGATGGTACCTACTCAAAACACCTCTCGCTTCCACCATAGAAACTAAGACCAAAGACATATCTTCTAGCTTTCTTAATTTCCAGATCAAAGTGGAGTTTCTCAAAAAAATAATATAAAATCCCATAGTTATGTTATGTAGAAGGAGGATTACGCCAATTCAAATCTTGCATAAATATTGGAATGAATTGCGATTTGAAGATAAGCCTTTTTTTGCTGTGTTTATATAAAAATTATCATATCTTAATATTTGTTTTGAAACAACTAAATAGTTATCAAATAATATATATAAAATGAAAATTAATTTCGAACGAACTAGATTGGTACCGACATCGACATCTGTTTTTTTCTGTATAAAACTAAAAAACAGAAGCACGAATGATATTCGATAGTACAAGATGGGTAGTAGCTGGGTACTGTAAATATGTCGAACTGTAACTATGTATGTGGAAGGTACATAAATAAAGGCGCAATTTATTTTTTCAAATAAGTAATGCCTCTTCGGAGTCCATAGAAGATAATTTATTCCTGAAACAAATGAAAAACAAAAACAACGATCATGTCTTTTGTATCAGAATTAAATGGAAAAACTTGTTTCGTTCTCCTCGTATTTCTGGCCCTTAAATCTGTGAGTTGAGCGGGCAGAGATTTATCCAAACAGAGATAAATAGTTTCATCTTTGTCCTGTCATTCTTTTAAAGTATTTTTCCAACACGGGTCCTTCATAAATGGTCGGGAGCTTTCTAGATGTCAATGCGAGATGGAAATTTATAGTGGACCGCTATCGGGTGGTTGTGAAAAATATTAATGGCAAAATATTATTAGGAGAAAACTTGGAATAATATGGGCATATTGAAGTTAAATTTGCCTTAGACTAAAAAGTATATTAGAAAATAAAAGGTGGTCTAAAGCTAACTAAAATCATTTTTTTTAAGTTGATATTTAATGCTTTATAAGGGCTGAAATAGTCAAACTTAGCCAAAAGATCAATTTAAAAAAAAATCTTGGGTTAGCAAAAACGATTACTTTGCACTCAGATT
>JAEQML010075882.1:0-13629 GCA_016904865.1 Pissodes strobi
GGCCTTGAAAAATCACTTTCATGAAACCAAAGAAGTGTAGTAAAAATTAGATTCCGAAGTATTATATTATTATATATTTTTATAGTTATTTTCCTAACTAGTGCGGAAAGTGGTGTTTTTCCGCACGCGACTGCAGTTGGCCGAACGACGCGTAGCGGAGTTCGGCCAGTAGTCGAGTGTGGGAAAAACACTTTCCGCAAGAGTTAGGAACAAAATTTTTTCTACGAGCGTTTAAAAACTACCAAATATACTAAGTAAGTTTATTAAAATGTTAACTTTTTAACAATTTTATTATCAAATACAAAACTAATAATTAAGTATATCTATTGCTTATTATTCAGAATCTATATATTGAATGTACAAAAGCTGGTAGCACTGTGCAAATTAATGGCTGATTATAACAGATTTCTTGCGGTGGTGGAAGCCGCTGGTAATTCTACCCCTTCATTCTCTCTAGGTAAATGTGACCACAAAGTATTCGGTTTGCAGGTTTTGGATAGACTAATAAAATAAGCTAAAAACACTTCTTCTTTTTAGCTATTTACATTTTTTTCTTGACACCAACTCGTAAAAATTTTGTATTCTTTTTTGTACCTGTTTGCTGATTTTTGCGGTAGCAGATCAAGATTCTTGACGGTGTCGAGAATAGATGGGGTGGTTCTTCGTCAGATGATGCCATTTTAATCACTGAATTATAAAAAAAAATCGTGGGTAGACGCGTTGAAATATTGAAGTCTATGACGTGCTTTTTGACAATGATCGCTTTATTTAAGGCGGTTACTATGTGTTTAAAATGATAACACCTTTATTAATATGAACCTATCAATGTCGCATAACAGGTATTTAAAAGCATAACTAATAATAATATGAGTCCAGTGCGGAAAAGTAGTGCGGAAAAGTACTTTTCCGCACTAGTGGGGAAAAGTGGCACTTTCTAAACTAAATTGAGTGCGGAAAAGTGAACTTTTCCGCACGCAAGTAGAAAAAATATATTTTAGGTAATTTCATTATTATTGCTATCTTTGAAACGGTCAAAGCTACAAAGTTGATTAAATTAGAAAGTTGCCATTATTGATGCCTTTTCAAGATCGATTTGCAGTGTTGTTAAATTCTTGTTAGATTCTGAGATAGCAACAGTGGTATCACCTAAAAATGACACCCCGTATAGCAAATTTTTTTTTCAATTTCCTTCTATGAAAATATTTTTACAACTTTGCTCAGTTCCACTTGATTTTTCACCCGGCTGGCATTCAGTAGGTCTTTCGGTACGAGTCCATACAATCTCCTGAATACATCTCTGACCAGAGAAAGCCACGCGAATCAATCGGACACTTAGGCAGCGCATCGGTCATCTCCAGTTGTCACTTGATATAAAAGAATGTGGCTGAATTACATCAAAGGATTTACCGCTGAGTGAACTTACTAGTTTACATATACTTTGGTACTAGGTCGAACAAAGTCAAGTAAAAAGTTGTTGTTGCAAACAGGTGCACCTATATTTATAACCTTCGGTGCATCTCGGTGCATTGAGTACATTGCGATAACAAACTGCTGACTCCATTGTTCTCACGGCTTCTGGGGACCATTGGCGTATCATAACTAGCGGTAAGATTACGCAAGTATTATACAAGATAGAAAAAAAGATACGAATCTTTAGTATGAATCATTTGTACATTTTATTTGAATGGTACGAATCACTAAAATGAGTCGAATCGCCTATGACTACTCTATGGACATTGCAGAGCATTTTTTTTTAATTTGTACGGCCGGCCAAATTTTATGGGAAATATGGATGAATTACGAGCGCATATATTTCCAAATTGTAAAACTGACATTAGGTGAGTAACATTAATTTCCGAGATAATTTCTATGTTTGTCTGCGCCATTTTATTTTTTAAAGTACCTAATTATGTTAAATTTGAAACCTCTTTATCACTGAAGTGCATTATTATTTATTAACTATAATCGTTGGTATTTCATTTTAGAGATTTGCAAGGGCGTTTTTGCAATACGCATTCTATAAAAGCGCTAATAAAATTCAATCTCAAGTTCCAAAACCTACAGATTTTGGCTGCTACATCGAAGACAATGCTCTCGTACCAAAGATACTAAAAGAAGCAAAGCCAATTTTTTTGACAATTATAGCCAACTGCAGGTGCAAGTTATTTACTTAAGGCGAGAATACACATGCAAGTAAAATAGCATGCGAGTGTCCAGTAACTTGCACGCTTACTACTTGTCCTTGGACTACCAAAAATACACATGCTAGTAAAATAGCATGGCAACGACGTCATTCACACACATTTCGATAAGACTTGCATGCTTTTCTCCCTCTCCACCCCCACCCGCTCGACGAAATCGCACTACTTGCACAGAAAAATCAAACGTCTTGCGATCTATTAGCATGCTATCTTCTAGTATGCTTTTTACTTGACAGCGAAAGTCACACATGCAAATAGCACGCACTTTCCAGGCACTGGCATGCTTCTATGCGTGTAACAAGCATGTATATTCTCACCTTTATACAAATAAATGAAAATGTTTTTAAGCGAATGTGTCTTGCAACATTAGTTGTTTATGCCAAGGGAAATGTGGAGCTCAATAGTAGCAGATAGTATCATCATCCCGTTTTACAAATGTGTTAACTATCTCTTAACTATTGTTTCTTAACTATACGAGTCGAAGTTAAATGTAGAAATAAAATGAATATGTTGAAAAACACTGGGCATAAATAACAAAGTGAACGATATTTTAAATCGAATCTATTTAAATCACAAAGAAAACGCCTTTATCAAAATTTAATACTTTATTGTTTATATTTTTCTCATTTCTCAAAATTAAAATTTACGGAATAAACTTCGAAATAAACGTTACGATTATTAAATGGGTTATTATTAGTACAATACAGATCTTGGCGCTCTCAAGCTACGCATGGCGTTACTGATACTTGTGCAGTGCGTGAGCGGCCGCAGTCGGCATAGTTTTTTTCGATATTGTGGCACCGTTATGTTAAAAACCAAACCACTTTTCAAAAAAACACCGAAATAAAAAAGTTTCTTCAGTTCTGTCGGTTTGTCGCTTACTATATATATTTATCTCCAAAAAAAGTTTTCGAGATAGAGTATTTTAAAAAAAATAAAGCTAGTGTCACGTACTTTTTTTGCATTTCTCTCATGTCAGTCATGATAACAAATGTCCGAATTGGCATTCCTAAAAATGTCATTTTAATCGTACTTAAAGTAAGGGAGATATAGGGTGAAAGGCAAAAATAAAAAAAATTACATAAAATTTTAGATTTTTCGGAAATTGCCGATTTTCACCAGTTTCGCAATTCCGAATTGTCTGGAGAACTCTAAAATAAAAACCGCTAGGTTGATTTACATAAAAATCGATTTTTTTAGGTGGTTCTTTGCGAGTTTTATAGAGGTTCCTTAAAATGCATGGTACATATCCCTCGTTCTCAGACTATCAGCTGTAGTAAATAAAATAGCTGTTGGAAATACTCGGTTATACCAGAGAGGAAAAAAACTTAAAAGGAGAGGCGACAATAAAAGCTCTTTCACACCAGGAGTATGTATGCGAGATACGCGAATCCGACATACAGAATCGGAATATGTGAATTTAAAAAACACTGATGGTTTGGAACTAATTTCTCGCTTATTGGAACCCCACAGAACTGGGAAAATTGGAAAGTCAATATCTTTGCTAGTAAAGTGGCTTTATCTTATTTTCCCTAGGAAAACAAACAAGTGCATATTATTTGCCTTACTAATTGGTAAATAAGTACAGACTTTGAAGAAAATCGTTGGAGCTGTTTCCGAGAAAATCGATTTTGTTCATTTTTCTCAAGAGTAAAGAGACTGCACCGATTTTTCACTGAAAAACGGGGTAGTACGTATTATTTGCCTACTAAATTGTAAACATATAGAAAATCTAATGAAAATCGTTAAGGCCGTTTTTGTGAAAACCAATTTTTTTATATTCTTCTTTATATAAACTATCCTTAATTGTAAGGTTAAAAAAATTATAAAACGTCTGGAGATATTGTCCCGAAACTCCTAAATAACCATTTTGGTAGAAATCGACCTAACGGTTTTGGAGAAAAGTCGTGTGACGGACAGAGACACACACACAGGGACTCTAGGATCCCCATAATTCGTCGAGATTGGCAAAAAAAGTCGCGAGTAGCACATTACACGTGATAGAAGTGAATACTTCTTTATCGATGTTATAAAAGAGAAAAAGTGTGAGAGAATCATATATTAATCAATTTTAATAGATTTGGTGAGTTTTGGTTAGTCGTCATATCTACTTTCGGTTGGTTTTACTTAGTTTCAACTTATTTAACTTATTTGACTCGGTTCCGATACATTATAATTAATTTTAATAGTTTTGGTTAGTCGTTGAAGCAACTTTCGGTTAGGTTGGCATAGCCTTAAATTATTTTAGTCATTTGAACCGGTTCCGATACATTATGAGAAATTTTAATAGATTTGGTTACTTTTGGCTAGTCGTTGAAGCAACTTTCAGTCAGTTTCACTTAGGCTTCACTTATTTTAGTCAATTGAACTGGTTATAACAGATACATCATTAACATGCAAAACAATCTATTAATAGAATACATAAAAAGATAGGCATTCATTTTTACAAATAAAAAAGTTACGAGTATTACAGTACACGTGATAGAAGTGAATACTTCTTTATCGAGTGTCAACTTATTTTATTTAGTATATGAGCCGGTTCCGATACATTATAATCAATTTTAAAAGATTTGGTTAATTTTGGTTAGTCTTCTAATCAAGTTTCGGTTAGTTTCACTTAGTTTCAACTTATTTTAGTCATTTGAACCGGTTCCGATACGTTATAATCAATTTTAATAGATTTGGTTAGTTCTTGTTAGTCGTCCAATTCACTTTCGGTTAGTTTCATTTAGTACCAACTTATTTTACTTATTTAAGCCGGTTCCGAAACGTTATAATCAATTTTAATAATTTTGGTTAGTTCGGGTTAGTCATCCAATCAACTTTCAGTTAGTTTCACTTAGTCTCAACTCATTTTACTTATTTGAGCCGGTTACGATACGTTATAATCAATTTTAATAGATTTGGTTAGTCCGGGTTAGGTAGTCGTGCAATCAACTTTCGGTTAGTTGCACTTAGTCTCAACTCATTTTACTTATTTGAGCGAGTTACGATATGTTATAATCAATTTTAATAGATTTGGTTAGTTCGGGTTAGTAGTCCAATCAACTTTCGGTTAGTTTCAGTTAGTCTAAACTTATTTTACTTATTTGAGCCAGTTGCGATACGTTATAATCAATTTTAATATACTTAACTTGGCTAGTTTGGGTTAGTCGTCCAATCAAATTTCGGTTAGTTTCACTTATTCTCAACTAAAGTTCAGCACTGTATAAACAATGGTTCAGCCACGGCACATATGTGCCGTGGTTCAGCTACTATTTTCTTAATAAGATGGATAATATTAAATCAGTTAAAATGCATTAAGCACGCTTATGAAATTCTGGCTCTGACGTGGACTGAAGGTCGCCAAGCGCTTTAAAGGTGCGCGTCCACTTGTTCGTACCGGACGAATCGGCCGCATGAATCGAAGCGGATTTTTGTAATGAATTCGTCCACTTAACCGCATCGGATCGCATTGGCTCGACTGACTGCGTGACAGTCAGACAAGTTATAAAATGAAAACTCTAGATTAGTAATTTTGATTTGTTGGTAGAACAATGAGTTCTTCTGAAGAAGTAGTGTTGATCGCTACTTTATTATCAGAAGAAGAAGAAAAAGCACGAACTAAATGTAGACCACGGCGTCATAGATTTTGGGTGCATAATATATGTAAAAAACGAAAACAATATGGCGAATTTCATACATTGTTCCCTGACTTAGTAGATGATGATGAAAAGTTTCGTCCATTTTTATTGTTTAAAAATAACAAAACATACATATGACACGTATGTATATAATTCTGTAAACCTTTAAAAGAACTAGTCACTAGTCTAAGTTAATAACCACAACAATTACTAAACTCCAGGGATAGCGGCGCCCTGCAGTCTGTCCGTTGACCTCCATGTCTTCGTGATGCAACCAGTTGTTTGTAAGTCCGCTGATGATCTATGGGTCTGGATGGTTAGCCTTCACTTCGGTGACCCGGGTTCAAATCCCATCGGTTTTTTTTAAGGTTATGTTTCTAAATAGTTTTTTTCTTGATTTTGGGTTAGCAATTGGTTAGCTTTCTTTCGTTGAGCCCGGAGCGAGCGAAGCGAGCGGAGGTTATGCGTGAAGTGGAATATTACTTGTTGTAATACGTGGCCGTACTTTGTCAACACTTTCTACGATATATTTTGCTTTATCTAACTAAAAACCAAAATATATTTAACAAAAGCTGTATTATAGTGGATATACAGCAACTTGCATGTGTTTCCACGAATACATTCCACTGCATTCAATACATATTACGCGCCGCTATCCCTAGAGCCTAGTCAACAATTATTGAGCTGTATAATCGAAGCAAACCGAACGTCACACGATATTAAACGATTCCTCAAAATCCGCCCATAAGATGCGTCCATTTGTACGTATTTACTGATTACGTCGGCCGCACGCACCGGCTTTGAATTCTCTCTCTGGAAAATACGTAGCCGCATTCCGGCAGGTCGACGCGGCCGTTGTGAGTCAGTGGACGCATTTATATTTAAACCATGAAAAAGAATTAAATAATGAGATGCGTGAGGTGCGGCCGATTCTTTCGGTACGAACAAGTGGACGCGCACCTTTAGACAATATACACGGTGACAGTTGAGAGTTTGGATTCTGGTTATTTATTATTCTTGTGCCTGTGTCTTGCTTGTCTTGCAAGTTTGACGTTTGCTTACATTTTAATACAAAGTGTATTATGACATGATTTTGGATCCGTAAAATTATAATAATTTTATGTTTATGTTTTGATTTCAGAGAGATATTATGAAAAATATCGTTCATTGCACGACCAGAAACAGATTTTCCTGTGCTTGCACGACTTCCGGTGTTCGGCTACGCCTCACACCAGAAACTGTCCTGCGCGCACCGGAAAAGCCTAGTTTCCGGACTGGTAATGAAATATACTATTTTTTTTTTCGAACTGTAACTTAATATTAATTGTTTTTTGGTTATATGCATATTTTAATATTATTATTCTTTTATGTCTAGTAATTTTCATTTTTGTAATGGCTTATTATTTTCTGCTTGACAGCAGGCTTATTTCAATATTGCCCGACTTTAAACAGGTATCCCCTAAAATGTTACGCCGATGGTGCGCCACCGGGAGAAACATGACGCAGGCGCGTCATTTTGGGCGTACATAAATGAAATGTTTGGTGCCCTGCAACCGCCATCTTCATTATTTCCATTATTTAGTTTATCCCCTCTTCACGTTAATATTTCTAATGTTGGCATGCATTGGCATATTTGGTAATTATTTACGAATGACCTGCTCCGTCTATGTCTGATAGCGACAGGTTGTTTTTTTTTTATGAAAAAAAATCTTACACAATTCTAGATAAATAATATCAACTGGTTTTTTCTAAAATTTGACGAGAAATACAAAAATGCTATAATACTCAGGAAGTTCCATTAAAAAAAAACATAACTTGTTATTTATTAATCAAATATACGATGTTACTTTGTTTTATCTAATGACAAATTCTGATGGTTTAGGGTAGAGTATAACACTTTTAAGATTTTGTCTAACTCTTAAAACTAAAGCTGTATTGATGCTCCAAAATACAGGGAAAATAACGCGTTATTTCAAAGGGCTTCATTTCTAGTAACACGTTACTTTTAGAGTAACGCATGACTTTTATAGTAACGCGTCTTTTTAACGAAGTAACGATCTGTAGTTTCAAAGATAACGATGTTACAGTTACTTTTTATTCAATCTAAAGAGTAACGAAGTTATCAAGTAACTCATTACTTGCGGTAACTCGTTACTGTAAGGGATCGCTTTTATTTTGTCACCGCCAGCTTTGATAAAAAACTTACCTAAAACGTAGAGAGTATAGAGCATAACTAAGGTTAAAGCTTCATAATAGTAGATCTTTCCATCTTGTAAAAATACTATAAGCAGAATAACTGAGCATCCGTATACAAAGCTATCACGGGTTATTGGATACCATTCTAAATCTAATACCTGGAATAATAATATGTGATTAGAAATTAAATGCTTTTAACACATACATTAGGAGAGGTGACTCAATGGACATTGGCCCCAGATAAAAAGATCTAAGAAATGCCGTTATAGGAGTTCTATCGTAAATACCAAACATTATCTTATTAATTAACCAATAAAATTGTGCGCCACTCAAAAAATATTGGGGTTAGGTAGGTGTATTAATTTATAAATGTTTTAACATTAATTTCTCAATTACCATCACACCAAAAAAAAAATAAAAAGCAACAAGGGAAAAAAGGGCATACCAAATAGAAATAATAAGATATCATTAGTATTATGATAGAATGATAATAATTGGAAACACCACAGTGCAAATTTCTACTAAAATCTGAAATTTGAAAAAAATGTTTTCTTATTTTATATTTAACTTAATTATAAGAACTTTTTTTTATCTCATTTCAGCTATTTATTCTCTGGGTTCAATATTTTTTGACGTCATATGTTTAATATGTTTCCATTCGCAAAAATAAATTAACATTCTACATCAACTTCTATTATGATATTTTTTTGCTCAAAGTAAAAGTGATTTCATATAACTTCTTGTCATACATTTAGAGCTATGGAATCCCTAATATTATTTTGATCTCAACCAATGATGAGAACTCGTCTGGTCCGGATGAGACTTATGGATCAGGGAGCGCGGGGATCCCGCCTTAACCGCCCGAGCCATGTGGATGAAGTACAACTTTAAAAATTTCCTCAATCGTAGGATATTATGCGCGTCGTAGGGATAGACGGCTGGGAAATAACTTGGGCACTAGCGACTAACCTCGGAGCACTTGGCGCATCTGCTGTGCAGGGAGCGCCGCAGCTGGTGACTGACTATTTTCCCCTTATTCGTGGGAACTTTATGGAACTTGGAAAGAAACTAATGGCTCAGGATGGTCGAAAGATTCTCTCATAGCTGAATCAAAAGAGGGAACACCTTAGGTACCCTCGGATCAACATGGACTAACACACAGAACTTCACAGGAACCATATGCAAACACCACATCGGCACCTCGACAACCTGAGGAATGGTCTAGCGCCTCAGATGTAGAAGAGTTGTCGAGAAACCTTGACAAGGCCAGGGTTACTTTATTTTTGTACGATTATTCAGGTTAATTTACAACATGTAAGGATTCCTTCGGCACTTCTATGTAGAAGGCTTGAAGAATATAACATAAATGTAACGCTAATACAGGAACCATGGGTTTAACAGGAAGCAGTTAGAAGACGTGGTATATTTAAAAATATAGTACTTTGACCTGTCACTCGTTTCTGCAACACCCTGTATATACGAAGATATATGTTGCAAATAGTTCATATAAATACCTTCAACTATTGTTTTTAAAATTTTTCCTAATGCGAAGAATAAAAAAGGTAAACGTGGGTAACATTATACGCAATTACCCTATACAGGAAGGGATCATTACTGTACTGCCCTAGACGCGCCAAGGGTCTGCATCCAACCCTCACCAGGACCCTGCTTTCAGTCAATCTTACAATAAATGAAGGAATTGATAGAAGGGAGATTGTTATTTCTATGAATGCGGACGACAGAAATATACTTCTACTAATACGATGTAACGCGAACTCACAGTACACTGTATGGGGGTAGCAAGAACGTGAACCGTAGACGTAGGATTCTACTCGGGTTCCCATACAGAGGATTAGTCGATTATGGACCTAACGATCTGTAGCAAGGTATCGTGCCATTCTTGAAATGTGAAGGGTCGGACTCTTTGTCAGACTACAGATACGTTCTATTCGAATACGAGGGAAATCCTCTCACAACCAAGCATCTCCATAGTGAGGAACTGAATGGGAGATTCGATTTGCCCCATTCACAACATCAGCATATGAAAGAGGCCGAGACAACAGCAAGTCGCGTGATCATCGCTTTCAAAGAATGCTTTGAAGCAAACCGTCCACTAAAACACAGGTCCAGTGCAAATCTTGAGACTCATTAAAATAAAGTTCGAAGGTTACTAAATACGGTCTATCTGCCCAAAGGGAATATAAAAAGTGCTACCTGACTCGTAAACGGTTACGTGGGGTGGATATCAACGCGACTTCCCCAGCATCCAGGCTAAGCATAGTCTTAACGATTCGGGAACGAGGGTGAGTACAGTGGTTATCCCTGGTGGGGTGTTACTGCGTCCGGTGAAAAGACGCTCCGACTCATGCTGGGACATACTGAGCAAACAACCTCGAGTATGGAAACGTTAGGACCTGACTTCAAATTGCCATTAAAGGTCATAACTTACGAGAGGGTAAAATGGGAAATTGCAAAAGTTTCAGTGGGAAGGCGAGGTGTTTCCGGCGATCTTGTTAGAGAGCCCAGAATCCTTAATCCTCTTTCTATTGGGAATATTCAGGTCCTTTGCTCGGGGCTACATATCAGAATAGGCTGGAGAGCAGTAACGGTGGTTTTTATTCCCAAATCAGGGAAAGCAGACTGTTCAAAAACCATTTTGAACACGCTTTCAAATCTAACGATTTAATTTTGTATAGTTTTAACATTCCACGCCACTGTCCTCGCATTCCAAATAAACTAAAATTAATGGCGATACTACTAACGCCATCTCTTGTTTACAACGTTTATCCACTGATCAGCCAGTGCATTTAAAGATCCTTTACAGGTGTAGCCGACTATATCAAAATCGGCCTCTCCTGTTGGTCGATCCATCATATTACAATATGTCATCGTGATACAATCGATTTCTCGCAAGAGCTCTCATGGCTGAGAGGTTTAGATAGTTGGGTCCCACCTGGACGGCACGGCTCAAGTTCGAACCCCGTTGCTTTTTTAAAAAAAAATTTAAGATTATGTTTCTAAACAGTTTTTTTCTTGATTTTGGGTATGTCTTGGGTTAGTTTGGGTTAGCACCTGGTTAGTTTCCTTTCCTCGAGCCCCCGTAGCGAGCGAAGCGAGCGCAGAGTCATGCGGATCGGCCAATAGGAGAGGTCGATTCTGATATAGTCGGCTACGCCTGTAAAGGATCTTTCAATGCTCAGCCAGTCTAGAAAGCTAAAAGCAAAGCGGCCTCGAATGGCATCTGACCAATCACAACGCTTTCAACAAAAAACCGCTGTATCCCGGCGATATTACTAGCGCCATCTGTTGTAACCACGTTTACTCAGCTGAACCCGGCCGCGTATCCTACGCCCAGTCGACCAATTACAGCCTTCATGGCGAAGACGGAGGTAATCAAGTTAGTGCCTCTAAATTTCCGATCTTTAATAATCGAATTTATAAAACCTAGTCGGCGTATTTCGACCAGATCTGTGTTAGAATGCATAAGTCTATGTTAGACAATCGCTGATGTTAAATTTCATATATCTTCTCTGTAGTTACATCATTTGCCCTTTTCCAAGTTCCGCATTGATGCATCTTCTCCCGCCAGAAAGGGAGGAGTCAACGCCTTCCAGCTGATCTAGTTCTCACGTTCTAGAAGTAAGTAGCATCTTGAACATCAACCATGTAAGTCGCGCTAAGGGCGCTTTTTCCGCCGGCATGGCGACTGCACGGCGCCAAGTCGCCATGCCGGACCTCATAATCCCTCTAGTTCTCTACTCAAGTGAATTGTGATATCCAGCCATAGTTATCGTCATCTCAAGCCTACAAAAAGGTATTTATCGGCACCCTGTCTGCAATTATCCTCAATCTCAGTATGACGCTATACCATCGCTGTACTGACGTCCCCATTGGTCTTGTCCATGGGAGTTCTACAATCGAGTCTTGTCTCGAAACCCAAGTAAGTAAACACACACGTTTACATTTACATTCTCTCAAACGCGGTACCATAGCTGAGCTAGCGTTCCCATCGGTCTTGTCCACGGGTGTTCACATTCTCCATGCTTTATTAAAGTATAACACTGGTTTGTTATACTCTGGCCTTATTCTAATATAAGGATCACTCTGCACTAGTCTGCAAATATTCTCTGGCCTTATTCTAACATAAGGATTACTCTGCACTAGTCTGAAAATATTCTCTGGCCTTATTCTAATATAAGAATTACCCTGCACTTCTCTGAAGTTTTATTACACTACAAAGATATCACAAATGCTATTTCCTAAGCGGATTTCAGCTTACCTAGGCTACCTGCATAGCATGTTTTACAATCATTTTTGCGTGTATAAAAACCGCATCCACAAGGGCATTCGTGGCATGCCATAGGTATATATAACTGCATACCATGTCAAACTATTACATTCAAGTCATTCTTATTTGCAAGAAATTGAACCACATTGTACATAGAAGCTACAACAGAGACTTAGTAAGTGTTTAAAGTGACTTTTCCTGTGCTGGAAGATAAACTGCTGAACGAATTGAACGTTTCTCGTCAACTGTGAACATAGTGTACATAGTAGCTTATAGGTAGACATTAAGGTAATATCTATCCTGTTATTATTGCTTGTATATTGCTTTATTTCATCTCAATGTTATCTCAGCTAACCGAGCTCACACTGGGCCGTTCCGCAGGAACTTTAAACAGACATTTAACTGTACTTAGCTGCAAGATAGCATTTATAATCATATACTTGTTTAGTATTACAACTGTGTATGCAATGCTTTAGTTTTTAAGAGTATTGTTCTTGTCATATTCTTCGAGGTCGATACTTTGCCTCGACTGATATTGTTCATAACGTAGCACTGACTACGTATAATCATTTAATGTTTATATTTTGTTTATTTGTGAGCTTTCAGTTATTTTCAAGTAAAATAACTTATTAAAATATTCATATAATGCTAAAGGTCTTTGTTTTATTTACAAGGTCACTTTAGAGCTTGCCCTATGGTAAATTATAGCGCCTACGAGCACATCTCTGTTTGTTTAGAAAATCGACCAAGATCGAATTTGAAATATCAACTACATTCTGACAAAACCATACTTAAATTATAGTGTGAAATTTTCATGTTAGTCAAATTTTAAAGGACACACAAACTGTATACAATTCAAGCTATGGAAATAATGAACCACTTAAAGTTACGTTTGAGATTTAAAAAAAAAAATTTGTTTATGATTTTTCTCTTTCATCTGATGTTTGCAGTTAGAGTTTGCGTTTAACACAAAAAAATAAAAACTGAAAAAAATAATAAATATAAGGCAAAAGCTATAACCGCTAAGAGCCAACACCTTTTATAACCTATTAAAGGTTAAGCCTTAACATTATGTTTCCGTTTGTTTTGATATGCAGCAGGTGTAGTTCCTTCCAAACATCCCTGTTGGGAAAACGTTTTATTTAAGATAGATAAGCTATTACATCTTGTGCTGTGTGGGAACAGAATCATCCCAGTCTGTAGTTTATACATGGACTAAAGACGAAGCTGGAAGAGGCTGCACAGAAGTTGATTGCTAGACTATATTCGCGATACTCTGAGACTATAGTTTAAGATCCGGTATTAGAAATATATACTCTCA